>JBBUKS010297652.1:0-20814 GCA_038050645.1 Hedychium gardnerianum
CGACTTGAGGTATTTGAGTCACCTTGGTCATGAAGGCTTATGCTTTAACATCTTAAGCAAAGCATCTCCTTGGAGATGTGAACCCGAAATGATTGGGTATAAGTCGATGTGCCCGAAGGTGTTTGGATAGCCCACAGAGGATTCACTGCTTCTTGCGAGAAGATGTATACCCTATGACCACTTGTCAGGATTGTTACTCAAAATCTTTAGCCAAAGCATCACATGTTAAGAGTATTGAACTCTTAGACACATGTACGAGAAATTAAAATCCACAGGACAAGTAAATATGACTCGGGCTAGGTGTGAAGTAGTCAACCTAGTAGGGAAAGACACAATAGACCATGTCTTGAGCGAAGTGGGTATAAGACAAGTGAAAGAAACGAGACACGACTCACTGTAGCTGCTGAAAGGGTTCATAACTAGTTCTGGGATCAACTATAATTTTTTAGTTAATTAAGGATCATGATGTACTACTAGGTGTCACTCATGATCGATCAATAATTAAATAGTTAATTATGGACGACCAAGATAAATCAAGAACCTATTGGGTCATGTTACGTAGCTGCAATTGCATGGCAATATCGTCAGTAATATAAAAGATTATCGTATCCACAGGGACTGTTGATTAAGCACTAGTGATTTCGCAAATGAAGTTATCTTGACAATCAGAATTGGTTGAGGGCTTGAGAACTAGAGGTTTAGAGAGAGAGTTGAGAGAAAGAGTCTTGAGAGAGAGCAAGATAGAGTTGCTAGTAAGAGGGGATGATGGTTCTAGGATTTCGGTTTCACTATAATGCTAGTTAATGTCCCTATAATATGTTCATCTCCTTATTCTCCACACTTACTCCTATATATCAAGGGTTATCCCTATGTCAAGGTCTTTTAACTCTAGAAAGTGAAATAAGTATGGATGTCCTTTGTCACTAAGGGCACAAATATTCGGTTGAATGAGAATCCTTTGTCACTAAGGATCTCTCGATTATCCAGTCTGATAGCAACCTTAATATAGAGGCAAATCTCTTACATCTACATGTATTACTCACATACACATTTCTTCAAACATGTATAATGCACAACACACATAGAGCAAGAAGTAAACATCTAATAGAAATAAGGAAATTGACATATACATAATTCATACATCAATTACACATCATAGATATTCCCTAACCCTAGAAAATATACATCTACTCCATGGAGAAGGAAATACAACCAAGAGACATGAAGAGTGACATTCTACAACTCAATACATAGAGAAGAGAGAAGAGAATGTTTATCAATGTGTTGCTGATCTTCTTGGATGAGTCCCCTTGCTCCGGAGGAGGACAGATTGTCGAGAAGGATGGAGATGAAAACTCTAGGGTTTCTCCCTAAGGGGAGAACCCTTCCCCAAGGAGAGAGACGAAGTCCCAAATCTAAGATGGTTCAAGAAAGGGTTGCTTGACTTGCCCAAAATTTCCAGATCTGTCCCTTTTGTTAGGCTTCACAAAACCCGATTTTTTCATATCCTAAACCACTTAATCGCAGGTTAAGCTCTGAATCAAAGTTTTATATCTTGAAGTTATCTACACTTTGAAAGTTAAATCAGCCAAAAACTATAATTAAGCGCAAAGTTATAGTCATTTTACTTTTGGTCTACAGGTTGAAAAGATCGACATGACCGTGTCTAAAAGACACAGTCCTGGCTTGAGAAGTTTTTATTTGGGAGGCACGGTTGTGACTTTTAGCATAGCTAGATGGTGGATTCTCATCTTTCACCCTAAAGAAAAGTTGTATACCTTAAAATTATCTTTAATTTGATATAAATAACACCATAAAAATCCAACCGAGCTGAAAGTTATGGTGGTTCAAAGTTTCATCTACAAATATGGGCAAAGAAGGAGATACGACAGTGCCAAGGAGGCACGGCCGTGCTTTTTAGCATGGAAAGATTATTTATTCTTCTATTGGACTCTGAAGAAAAGTTATAGATCTTAAAGTTATCTATATTTTGAAAGTTAATTCAGCCAGAAACTCCAACTGTACGCACAGTTATGGTTATTCTACGTTTTATTTGCAGGCTGCCCAGAATCCAATTTAGTTCCAAATATTCTCCAAATTGCGTCCTATCAAAGAAAACACGCAAAAAGCAGTTTTCTAAACTAAAAGAGTAGAAGTATGACATAATATGAACTAAGGTGCAATACATGTAAATTATGCTCATGAAATATAAGTAGATGTGCGTCAAACAATGTATAAAAGCATATATTGTCATGCCTCGAGAGTATACTTATCCATTGAAAAACAGACAACAATCCCCTTGTAACAATCACAGTTTTGGTTATACAACCACATAGTTGAAAAAAAATATTATTCCTCACTCGGGTATTCACAACCATGTAGTGTATAAGAATACAATGTTAGGACCGAAGGAATTTAGATATCTCCACAATGGTATGATATCATCCACTTTGGGCCTAGGCTCTCATGGTTTTGCTCTTGGGTTCTACCCAAAAGGCCTCATACCAATGGAGATGTCTTTCGATGTCTTTCCCTTATAAGTCCATGATCTTTCCCATGTGTTTTCAATGTGGGACTTTGTTTGCAACCTTGCAATCCCAACAATTTATTCTTTTAATCTCTCTCATCCTTGTTTCACTTAATCCTCTCTCTTTTTATTCACTTTGTTATATAATGCTCTGTATGAGGACAAACATTTTTTTGGATGTGCGTTGATCTGAGATTGAAGGGAACATCAACTGCATGCTCTGCCAATTATTTCCAAAGCTTTGTGTTTTCATTTTCGTGTCCATGTTTTAGTTTATATTGCCTAGTTTATATTTTTGCTTATGAGAGCTTTTTCTAGTTTATGTAACAAGTTGGATATTGATAGTATCTATGGTCTAGCCCGAGAGTAGTATCAAAGTAAATAAGTAATTATGTTAATAGAATTATTGGTGTATGGATTTGATAAGCAGGACTTTGTTGGACTAACTAATTCGTTTGTGACATTGGGCTATAATTTTAAAGCACTTTCTTCATCCCCATTTTTTGCCATTAATTGTTTCTCATGACTGTTACCTGCTGCCATCCTTGATTACCTAATCTTCCATTTGAGGCCTTTCTCATTAATGTGCTCTGGTATAATACTTGTTCAACTACCTGATTTTGAGGTTGAATTTCTTTCTTTTCTGCTATCTTTGGACCATCTCCCTTTTGTGAATGTTATTATTCAATGTGGCTAAAAGGAAGTTTTCAATGGATTTTGTAGCTAATTTTCTTGCGATACAACTTGGCCTCAGGTATTTCAGTCCCTTTTGAGCTCAGATCTACTGGATTGTAAATGTAGTTTTTTTTTTGCTATAATAATCTTCTTTCTTCTAATGGAAAACTAAGTTAGAATGAATTTGAATTCGTGCGAATGTCACCAACAGTTTGAATATGTCACTGAGAATTGTGCCTTTCCCATAATATCATAATATAGACATTGGATAGGCATGCATTTACCACATTATATCATAATATAGCCTACATTGCACTTTCCTTGCAGTGGAAGGAAAGCACAGTCCATTCGTGTCATCCTTCTCTGTGTAATGAGGAGGTGCTGGAATTGCTGGTAGCATTGAGCTGGATGGACTTAACTGAACTGGAGAAGAGATCTTCTGTCTCTTTTGTGTCGCTCCTCTCTCTCTCTCTCTTTTGGGAGAATTTTTGAGCAATTGAGCTTACTTATTTGATAGAGCTCATGTCAATTTGGTTGGTTTTAAATCTTTCTGAGTTCCTGGTGTTTATCTGGATTGATAAAATTTGCTTGAGTCCCTAAATGTTTTAGAACCATGCTATTATCTGTACTCTTTTTCCTAATAATTTAAAGCTCCTAATTCTGCAAAGAAGCTGTTGATTTACTAGTTGTCACATTCTGACTTTGCTACCTTGTGCCTTACTGCATACAATCTGGTTGCATAGCCCTTGTATTTCTGCCCATATATTTTGTGCCGTCCACTGTGTTAGCATAGATGTCTTCATTAACAGTCAATATCTGCAATAGGACACCATTAATTATGCCATTTAGTTGCTATTTTTTTTTTTTCCTGATTGCATTACTCGAGTTTTCTGTAACTTTTGTGTTGTTTCAGGATTATATTGCTGAGAGTGATAACTTGGTTTTACTACATGATCAAATTCGTGATTGTGACATCATCCTATCTCAAATGGAAACAATTCTTAGTGGCTTTCAGGTACGAATGTTTTCCTAGTTGAGCTATAGGATTATTTGAAGACCTTGTGGGGTTAATAAATATCTTGTACAGACCTCTTTCTGGAGATAGGTTATTTTTTGTTATTTTTTTCTGGGTGTTATGTTTCTTTGGTGATAAGCACTTTGAAATAGACATGAAACCTACGTTTCTGATTTCCACAGATAATATCAGATTAACGATGCTTTTCTGGTTATAAATTTTTTTATTATCTGTAGTAGACCGGTTATACGGTTAGCTGATTGACTTGTGCCAACCACTTTTGTCATGAAAAATTATTAAATAAGACTTAACTGATTACTTATTATTAGTCATTACAATTTTCTGTTAACACTGTGGTTCTTGGTATTGACTCTCAAAAAGTTCAAACATGTACGGAATTGGTGTTTCAAGGAAATGCTGAAGAAGATACCATAGATGTGAGATGATGATGTGGCAAGCCTTTGCCATTCCTTATCTTACGATGGAAAGGAATGTGATGTCTTTCTTGATATGGGTGAGATGGCAGGGAGACTTTATGCATTACTTTTAGGTCATGTTACATGTAAATTGAAAGAAAGGAATTAAAGAGAAAGGAAATAGTGGATTCATGGAAGTAAGGGAGAGAAAGGGAACATAGCAAAGATTTGATTATTTCCAAGTGTTAGAGGGTCCTCCTCTACCCGTTTTAACCCAAGTAATCAAGGGATTTCTGCTTGGATTTCCTTGAAATCGGATCCCTTCCTACGGAAACCACCAAAATCACCCCAAGTAAATGGAACCTTAGTTTTTACTTGAAAGATTCAAAACAAGTTGGACAAAGGGGGAAAGTTTAGCTAAATTTCCTCGGTAGCTCTCTTCTACCTAAATATATTATTCATAACATTAATGTTACATTTTAGTCCCTATATATATGGTATTTACAAATAGGTCTTAGTATTTTATTTTGTCCCTAACACTTCCCCTTAAGCTGGCTCAAAGATATAATGAAAATCTAGTTTTGTTATATGTATACTTGATTCTAGGATCTCTGAATAACTATATAGTAAATCTGCTAACTTATCAAACAAATTATGTGGCAACTTCATTGAATTGTTCTTTCTCTTTGAGGCAGTGCAATTAATCTTTGAAATTTTGTATTTTGTTCTCCTATAGAACACTAGATTTGAGGTCATATGCATGATAGTTTGGTTCTCATAATACATTTTTATTTAATCTTTAGGAGGTTATCTCCGAAAATACCGAAAGAACATAGATTGATGTGGATCTCTTATCTGTGGTAGACTTACCTAGTCAATACTAGTGTACCCATAACCTAAAGGTGACCTTAATTTTAAATTTTTGATATATGAGATTTTTCCCTATGGCATTCTTCAGCTGTAGTAGAATTGTCAAGGTTGCTTTCAATTGATCATAGCATGAGACCTTAAGGAACATATCATGCTATTGGAAATAATATTTGGTCATGGAACGGTGAGGTATTTCAGTTTTTCAATGTCTCTTGTACTTTCCTGGATTAGTCAATGGCTCCTCTTGTCCTGAAATCAATTTGACATCAGGATCTATTAGTTTAGCTCCCAACATGCTAATTTCCTCAAGCATATCAAACACATATTTCCACTGGGAGATATAAATGTTCTGTCCTGAGTGAGCCACCTCTGTAACAAGAAAATATCTCATGTCTGAAAGTGTTGATGGAGATAGACTTTCAGCCTTGTAAAATCATCATCAATTATAATAATATCGTTCACATAGACAACAAGGAGAATAAACTTAGATGGGGAAGTAAAATGACAAGTCAAACGTAAGCATTGTACACAATTTAGTAAAACACATAGCGTTAAATGAATCGAGATTAGTATGCTCTTCATTAAAGTACAAATTGATGCTGATTTAGTTAGTACACCTTATGTTTCATCGAGCAATCACTTTATTGATGCACTTACAAAGGGTCTATCTATAGCTAAGTTTGTAATATTGATTCACCAACTTGAGGGTGTGTGTTGAATTTTTGGAATATTTCCTGAAATATCTTCTAGAATATTATTTAGGATGTCCCATTAGCGATTCATGTACATAAGAATCTTGCTTATTACTCTCCCTTTAGTTTCCTATTGCTCTCTATTTCTTTATTCTTATATCATCTCTTTATGCATTTATGATTTTATTTTGTGGGGAATGGACCAAGGTTTAAAATTTTGAGCTATACCGAAGTTTTGATTTATGTCTAGAATGATATGATTTCTATACCATATCGTGCCATGTCGATACGATATCCGTACTTTTTAAATACAAAATATTTTGATTAATATTTGATTGTTATTGATGATTTTTATTGAGTTATATTTGAAGTATTGAATGTTGAATTCGAGTTTTGATATTATCTCATAAAATATTTTATGCTTATTGAGTAAAAGTCAATTTAGGATTAGTTGAAGTCCATCAAGTAGACATGACGGGATCAAATATGTTTAAATTAAATTTGGATTTATTTTGGTCAGTTTAAAATTAAACCAAATATATATATAATAATTTAATTTATAGTAGAATATTTTATAAGGTTAGAAATTATATTATATTTATTTTCCTAACAATATGTTTCCTAACAATATATTAGAAATTTTTAATACCTCGTGGATAGAGGAGGGAAAAAATTAACTATCATTTTAGATGGATTTCTTTCCTTCATCTCTTGGATGGATGAAGGGGGGAAACATTAACAATCGTTAAAGACATTTTTTCCTTTTTGTTTACACTCGTGGAGGGAGGAAAAAAGAATTAACGGAGGACAAAGGAGGGATAGACGACGGAGGGAAAAAAATTAATGGGAAAAATTAACCCTTGTTTTGTCCTCTCCTGGACAGACGAAGGAGGAAAAAAAATAACGGATAAAGAGAAAAAAAATTAAGAGAGAAAGGAACAAGGAGATGAATTTAAATTAAGGGGAGGAATTTAAATTAATCATAAAAAATAAAAATGGAAAAAAAATTAAAAAAGGATGCTGCGACCTTGCGACTTCCTTTGCGACCTCATGGAGGATGCTGCAATGTTTCGGCTGCCTTCGCGATTGTGCTGATGTCGATCCACAGGCAGAACGAAAAATTCCACCTGTGCCGATTGGCAAGTCACATTATTTTATACCATGGAATGTACTATATATAACACGGATTAATGCTTGTTCTGTAAATGATTTAGAGTTTCTTCTACGCATCCCATATGTAATAGCTCAGAAGTGCCTGCTGATTCAAACTTTATAGTAGTAGTCATGTTACTGTTCAAAATGCTAGTTCTCTGTATGATAAAATAAAATAGCATTTATTCTGGTACTTTTTGCATATGACACTTCTTTTGGAAGCAAAAACATCCTTCAGCAAAATTTATATTCATGTGTATGGATATTGCGACGCTCAAGATTAGTTCGCTTCCTTTATTCATCCACTAATTCCAAGGAAAGGCTTTGGTTGATCTATTTAATATCTTAATTCTGTTGCCAGTTAAAAATTTGTTGGTCTTTTTCAATTTTGTTCTTGATTTGTATCTTTACCGATTTAGAACATTTTATGGTAGGCAGAAATTGGTTCAATAAGCTCAGAGATAAAAAGTCTTCAAGAGAAATCAATGGACATGGGTCTGAAGCTGAAGAATAGAAAGGTATGGACATTTTTTGTACTTGTGTTGAATTGGATTTTCATTTCAATATGTGATCAAACAATTTATTCTTTGATGATTATCCTTTCTTAATTTAAGAAAAATAATCTCTCATTTGCATTTTGACTCACAATTAGTCATACTATATTTTCTCTTTTTTTTGTCTACATCTTTACATAATGGTAAGGAAGTTTTAATTTGGCCCCCAGGGCCTAGCTGAGTTGGTACCCAAGTGGTAGACTTGCATCAATGGCCAAGGGTTCGAGTTGCGGGTGTGGCAAATAACCCTCCTACTTAGGGGGACGCTCAATACTTGATTTACCTCCCTTCATCTCACCATGGGGCCGGCGATGAGGGGCGCTTGGTGTGAGTGTTATCACGTTTTGCATCAAGGAAGTTTTAATTTGCAAAAGGAGGATGTAAACAATACTTTCTATTTACAGGCCCATATCTTTACATGTGATCATAAAAACTGACTATCAAGGATCTAATATCTGCTCATTTGCAAAAATATTATACATTCTTATACTTCAGCCCCTGGCCTAACATAACTGAATATGTCTGCTGCTTATATTCTAAAACCCACTTTTTCAAGACACTATCCTCAGCATCAGATCCTTGGCTGAAATTTAGTAGAATGTGAAACAGATATTCAGTTGTTAGTCCTCTCCAGAAAGTTTCTCTTCTATAGAAGAACAAATAGAAACCATCACTTTATTATCTTCCTGAGAGCATACTGAAATTTGAGCTTCTTAGGGTATTATTTCTTACCAATTCAAATTGACAGCACATACAGAATGGTTCAGGCAAGATTTCTACTTTAGGTCTTTGGATCACCATGTCCTTCTATCCTGAATTTTCTCCTTTGTGCCTCTTGAAGGCCATGACTAGCAACCAACTTATCATGTTGTTCTGCATTTCATTTAACTAATAGCTAAATAGTCTAGTAAACTTTTATTTTTTTATGTTTCTAAGATATGCTTCTACGGTAACAGGGAGCGGAATCTAAACTTTCTAAATTTGTAGAAGACATTATTGTTCCCCCAAGGATGATTGACACTGTGATTGATGGGGAGGTAAGAGGTGGTTATACATATATTTTTTTTTACCTTATTATTAACATACTCTGATATAACAAATTGATATGACATGAAAGCATATCTTGTCCTAAGTCTATTGCTGTTGGATCTTTTTGTACGATGATTATGCATTCATGCCTAAATGGATCTTAATGAAGTCCTTCAACCAAATTTTTAAAAGTTACATATTTATCCTTTTATCTATGAAACAGTCATACAGTGTTGGCTCAGTGGATAATCTATCTCACAAAGAAGCCTGACAGGGCAATAACAATGAATTTTTGACAAGACACTTATTTGAGGTTCATTGAAATTTTATGCTATGTCGCACCTTTGTTTTTTCCCCTCCAAGGCGGTGATATTATATCAGCTCATTGGTTAATCTGTCGTATAAAGAAGCTCAACAGTAATGATTGTATGACAAGACAAACTTTTTGAGGTTTATTGAAGTTTTGTATAATGCATTAGAGTTCAATGATGGATAACGAACCATATGTCATACTCCAAACAGTTGGATAAATATAGCTCTACAATTTGACATTGATGATACTGCAGTTTTTATGCTATAAACTAAGATATATTTTTTTTTTGGAAAAACAGACATTCAGTTTGTATTAGTAGTCACTATCCCTCCCAGAAATGCTATAATGTGACTGGTTGTTCTTTCAGTCCTTTACGCAAAATTAATATTTTATGCAACTGTGAATCAATAGAATATCTATTTTATATGGTGTTCTAGAACCTAGGATTAGTAAAAAGTCTATATGACTACATTTGTTGTATTTCTAGCTTATCCACCTGATAGGCTATAGGTTCCTAAAGCTTACTAGCTAAGAGTGGTCTAGGCATTTAACAACTATATATTAATAAATGGTGCAGGTTAATGAAGAATACCTCAGGACTCTAGAATTGCTGAGCAAAAAACTGAAATTCCTTGAAGTTGACTCTATGGTCAAAGGGTCCAAAGCTCTTAAAGACATTCAACCTGAGCTAGAAAGGCTAAGGCAAAAGGCTGTTGCCAAGGTTTGTACATCCAGATTTCATTTTCATGTTTTATATTTCAAGTTGGTGTTCTAATTATCAAAGTGGCAGTCTGCAATATGTGTTTTATTGTTGAGTTTACCATATTAACAAGTTTTCTCCAGCATTTTCATGATGCTGCATTCCTGGTATGTTCACTCCATTAGATTTCCGAAACTATCCAACACTTGCATTTGATTTCTAGCTAATGAATTGAATCATCTAAAACTATTCTCTATTGGCTCATTGATTCCATGTTTATATAAAGTGTATATTCTAAATTGCATATGAAGATTGCAATACCTGAATAATTTCTTATGAGAGAGAGAGAGAGTTGATACAAAACTTGATTTTCTACTCTCCTATCTGATGTAGGCCGAGTGTAAGATGGACTTGTGGGCTATTTGTGTCAATTGAAGTGTTGGATGATTATGGAATCACTTAAGAACATGCCATATTTACTTGGTAGATGAACATTAGGCTGGATTGTGTAATTTACAGAATATTTATATGGGTATTATAAAGAGGTCTATATGGAGGAAATACATAATGAAATCCTTGGCCAATTGAATTGGAGCAGATATTATTGCATTCATGGATCAGAAATGCTGAAAAAAATTGTAAATATAGTATTTTTGCCTGTAAATATACTAAACTAAAGGATGTAAATGTAAATAGGACAATCAAGATATCTATGTAAAGGTAGAGCGAAACTACTTTTGAGGATATGCCTAATAATTTTCTCAATAGTAATGACTGTTGATTCCTTTTCATTCAGGATTTTAGGGTGTGTTTCCTATGGAGGAACGAAAACGGGAAGTAAAATGTGAGAAACAATTTGCTAATTGAAATTTCCATTTTCTTTGGAGGAAAATTGGAGGGAAGCAAAATGCTGAGAATTTTTTTCCCCCCATTTTCCCTTTATATTGGTTTTGTTCGTTTTGGGTGGAAAGCTCACTTTTATGTGCAATATAAAGTTCAAATCCGCACTTAAAAATTTATATTTTATCTTCAAATCATTTATTATTATTATTATTATATATATATATATTTATCTTTGAGAAATAAAGTTCTAACTTTTTTTTTCCCTTCCTTTTTTCAAAAGAAATGGTCAGCTTGAAAATATTTCACAATCCTTTTCATGAGGCTTTAGCTCTGCCTTCCCAAATACAAACATAACTTAGTTGCTCAAGGGCGATCACGTCAAATAGTAATTGCAGTGAAAATAAAAGCAAAAGACACGCTAATCCATGGCCTATAACATGCTCAATGCATCATACTTGAATATCCACTAGAAATTGCTCCTTCATGGAGCTGTCTTACAATCCCAACCTATGTTGTTTATAGTATGCTCTGCTCTTTCAAAGCTTCTAAATATAAAATTTAAGTGACATGGAGATTACTAAGAGCTTGAATTGAAGCCTTCCACTTTGATCTAAAGCCTTATAGACTTTTAGCACTTGATCACGTGTTCATAGCAGAGTTGGCATATTTTTGTGCATAGTTTTTGACACAAATCTCCCTAATAACTTATTTAATAAGTTCTCCAATAACCATATTTTGCCCGCTTCGTGTTGACTAGAAATACTCTCTAATCGACTGATCGGGTATAAATTAAAGTCATCTTCTATTGCCTCAAATTCCAAGTAATTTTAGTGTCTGCAAATATGTGATTAACTTATCATTACCCATCAAATTTGTTGTCATTATTATCAACCATATTCGTGGAAAAATAATTCTCATAAATACTCCTGTGCAATAGTATTTGATCTCTTAGGTTGGTGAACCTTTTCTGATTCTGATGCTGAATACGAAGGCTTCATCTTGGAGCTATGTTAATTGACTTGGAAATGATCCAATAGTTTGGATGTGGCTGACATTGTTGTGTCTAAAAGTTTTAACGTAATCAATAATGTTGGATGTCGACTCAAAGTATTAGAGTTTGGCATGGGAACAGAAGGACCAAGTATTAGAGGTTGAGAGTTTATTTGCAAAGAGTACAAATTTCTAGTTATGAAACTGGCCAACTGTTTCATTTAGGAATTTCTTTCACAATATTCAAGTCAGTTTGCTACACATTTAAGCATACTGTCTAAATCATTGAAAATTTTGAACTTCTTATTGAAGGTGTTTGAGTTTATTACCCAGAAATTTTATGCATTGAGAAAACCGAAGACAAATATTCAGATTCTACAACAAAGTGTTCTTCTAAAATATAAGTAAGTTGTTCTTAGTAAGTTTTTTTACCTATAAAACATATCAACCGAAATCTCTGTATGCAGATTATGTGGCATTGTTAATTTGTTTTAGTTTGTTGGATATATTATTTATATGCCAAAATATCTATTACTTGTTTCAGCACTTTTATGTTTGACTTTAAATTATTTTTATAGAAAAATGGTGCAAGGTTATTGGGTCCATGGTTTTTCTAAATTACCATTCCTTGGCTAGAACTGGTATAGCTACAAAGAAAATGCTTGCATTTACACCACGGGAATTCACACTATTTGAATTCTGTCCAAAGCATTTAAGTTATGTGCTAACTTGTTAAAATGTGCCTCAGAGTCTTAGATCTTTAAAAAATTTAAGTATATGCTAGCTCACATTGGATACTTATCTATGTTCATATGCTTTCATGAATGAATAGGAAAAAGAAATGCCTCCACATAACATAGGTCTTCTACAGAAGAATTGATGCAGTGCAATATATGGATTTGATTTGTCTTTGGCTCTTCCATCGAGTGATTGAGCCCAACTCAACAATCATGCAATATCATACTGAGAGCATTTATGTTGTTGGATCTGGAAAGAAATGACTTAATCATTGAAGGGAGCCTGGATACTCTAACTCTCAAGATGGAGTATAGATATTAATTTTCCTAGTTTGTTGTATAATTATGAAAATTGAGAAGCTCCCAAAGAATTA
Source organism: Hedychium gardnerianum (assembly GCA_038050645.1). Classification (NCBI taxonomy): domain Eukaryota; kingdom Viridiplantae; phylum Streptophyta; class Magnoliopsida; order Zingiberales; family Zingiberaceae; genus Hedychium; species Hedychium gardnerianum. Next base: position 12,888 of record JBBUKS010297652.1, read on the forward strand.
GTATATTTATCTATAAGTTGGTCTTAATGCATGAAATCACAACCTTTGAAATAACTAAATCACAAATGAAATGAAATGAGCACTCATTCTATTTAGCAATGTTGATGGTTTCCTTCTTATCTCAATGTATAACCATAGACTTGGAGATCCAACACCAAACTCATCTATCAACGTATTCACCCATCATATCTCACAAGAAAAATTCGAGTCATAGCTCAAAAGTCAACATTAGCTCTAGAATGAAAACCTTTTACTCTTTCAGGTGACCAATTTCTTGGAACAGTGTGCGAATATTAGTTTTCCATCATTATCAAGGCCATCATAGTATTATTTTGCAACAACATAAACTTCACATGTAAATTTCGTATCTTCCTATGTAGAAGTCCTTTTCTAGACTTTTTAATGCATCAAAGAGTTTCAATAAACCCTCCCAATCAATTGAGACAACATATATTGAGTAATAAGTCCAATTTTATATGGTATATTGAGTTTAATAATGGTAAGATAAATGATTTGTCACAAGACAAGCTGATCACAACCACGAGGATAATTGAGAATTTATAGGCTTATCCATGGGTTCTAGTACTAAGCCGTGTTGGTCGGCATGGGCCAAATTTACCATTTCGCTAACCGACATTAAGATGGCTTCGACAAAGTGGCATAAAGGAAGTAGGAGGGGAGAAAAAGAGATCGAGGGAGAGAAAGGAAAATAAAGGAGAGGAGTGCAGTGGAAATGAAGGAGAGAGAGGAAAAAAAAGAGGAGCACTAGACAGCAGGCGGGCAATGACGATTAGAGGTAGTAGGAGATGGGTTGCAACGGGAAGTGACGGTGATCAATTGCGATAGTAAGTGAAGGGCACAATAGGCATTGACGGGTGTAGAGAGGAAGATGTAGAGAGGAATTGGGATTGGGAAGACAAAAAAAAAAAGAAAAAGAAAAAGAAAAAGAAAGTAGGATAGGATAATTCCTTAACCTTTTAAAAATACAACTACCTAATTGACTATGATTAAACTAAATTTATACATGTATAAACTTGATTCAGTTCTAAACTTTTCAAAAGAAATTCAATACGAGCTTGGTTTGAATTCATTTGTCTAATAATCGTTGTCTAGTCAAAAGACTTCACCAAATCTTAAACCTAGTTTCACTTGAAAGTTCATGTGAACGAGCGATTGAAAAACTAGATTTGGCAATGCATTAATTAAATAAAAATTTATTCGACTAAATCTAAACAATAGTTTTTTTCTTTTACTATTTTTGATTCATTTTATTGGAGATATATAATAAGTACAATGATGTTTACTAAATAGATCAATTTTTTTTATAAGAAAAATCTATCCACTTTAAATAAAGTATATATATTTTTTTCAAATTTAAATTTTATCATATTAAAAAATTTTAAATCTAAAATTTTCAAATTTGATTGAGTCAAGTAAATCTTTTATTTTTTAAAAAATTATATTTATAAAACTAAATAAATTTAATTTAAAAATTTAAAATCTAATTTAAGTTTAAAATATAAATATTTGAAAATTTGAAAATCTTATATTATTTTTGGCCCATTCTAATAATTATAATTATGTGAATGAAATAAATTCAAATTAGAATAAGACAATAGGATTTTAAATTATGATTTTACTTCATCCTAGAGTTTTATCAAACAAAATACATGAAATAAAATGATATTTATTGCATAATTTTTTTTATTAAATGCTATTATATAAATTTCGAATATAATTACATAAAGCGATAAAAATATACATCTATTTGAATAAAATTTTATCTTTAACAATGAAAGTTTCTCGGTCTTTAAATTTAAAATTGATCCAATGTTACAAAATATGTCCCAGTTTGTAGAGTACTACGATCTCATTCTCTCATTGCTCTTTCCAGTGTATTAACTGTAAAAGTTGAATAAATTATAAGCATAAATTAATATAAAACAAAACGAAAGAAGTATATAATTTACAAGTCCTAGTCCTAGTCTCTTAATGTAGTATCTATGCTGTCTTTGACACTTGGATCCATACTTGTTTCGGATACTCATACTCGAGTCCTAGTCATAGTCTCAGTACTACTAATATAGTGTTGGACAACCATTGTGATGCTTTTTGGTTTGATTTTAAGTAAGTCAATATGTTTTCTATTGGCACAGAATTTCATGTGCATCTTTTTGACCATTATGATTGCTACTGCAACAGTGCTCTATCTGTCAATGTTAATCCCCCTCCCCCCCTCTTTCTTGTACTCTTTTCTGTCCTAATCTTTAAGCTGGGACGAAGAATATGGATTGCCTATCTCTCTTTTCTCCTATCTTCATGTTTTTTGTCTGTTTTTTCTTTTCTTTTCTCTCTAGCATCTCCCACCTGCTTTCCACTCCTGCTCTTGTTCTGTGTCTTTCTTCTCCCTCCTCCAACTCTTCTTTTTGTTTTCTTCTCTGCTCTCCTTTCCCTCCTCACTCTCTTCTTCTTCTCTCCATGTTTCCTTCTCCATCTATTATCATCGCTGAATGTACCATGTCATCCTCACAAACAGTACATGTTGATAATTTGAAAGAACTGTTCTGATTGCTAACTGAATTTTTATATGGATTGGTTTATAATCCTGAACATGATGATTCAACTTTCAATTTCTCATTTTGCATTTGCTGTAGACAACCCTAAATTTAAAGATTTGAAACTGATGACTGAGATACCTGAGTAACTTTGTGAGGTTATTCTGGTGGTTCCTAAGTAAATTATTATGTTTAGAGCTTGAAGCCTAGTGCTTGCTCAAAGTCTGCTATCTCATAAATTTGTTCCTTGAGTTTAAACCATCAATTCCTTCCATAGTTACTTCAATTTCTTTCATTTAAATTTTTGGAACTTTAACTTTGTTGTGCTAGTTGTTTCTTTAATCATTTATGTTTAATCTGCAGGTATGTGATACATTTCCTTAAAGAACATGGTAAAGAGATATACACTGAGGTTCGTGCAGCTTATGTTGATACAATGAACAAGGTAACTTCTGCCCAATTCCTCATTTAGTTTTATTAGTAGTTGTTTATGTTCCAAGATCATATATATTAGGTCAATCTATTTACTAAATTACTTGATGAATTTTAGAACAGTAGTATGTCACATACCACATCAACATTACAATTTTGGATTGCTACATAGTGTTGCACAAATATCACATGGGGTTGCTTTAGATCAAAAGTGTCTCTATTCATCTCCGTGGATTAATGTATTCATTTTTTTGGAGAGAGAGAAAGGAAGGGGAAAATTTCATATAAAGATTTGTGTAAACGCTTACAATTTTTTATACATAGGGCTTAGTACAACAGAGTTAAAAGTGTGAGGAAAACACAGCCTTTTATAGTGTAGCTCAGGTATTTAATTTATATCAAATATTATAATTATTTAAAAGTTCTTTGGAAAAACAACTTTTGGAATGCAACCTATGACTTGTACTTAAAAAGTGGCTTTGTGAATGTGGTGTTTGGAAAAAGGCTTTACCACATTTCATTCCTAAAATGCTATGCATTCCCAAATACATATTAGAATATGAACCGAAGTGCATAAGCATAGAGGGTTTGTATATATGTGAATGAAAAGGTGACATGGTAGCTAGAGGATAGGGTTGATAAGTAACTGGGATGAGGATAGTGGAGGCATCATGATAGGAGTTGAGAGAGGAACGTTGGTTTAATACGAGGAGGTAAACTGGACGAATATGATGGGCAGGGGTAGGAAGGACAAGGTGGATCAGGATTGAAGGGTGGAAAGGGGGAAAAGTGGATGTGTAGAAGATGTCAAAGGTGGCTTCTATATATGGTCTGAAGGATTATAATCAATATATATTGGTTGGACCATGAACATGATAATCTATTTAGTAGTTTTCTTATGAGGCAAATAAAATAATAAAATGAAATTTCCTATTTGAGAGCAATTAAGTGTGAAGAGAAACCAAAAAATATGGTAAAATAGGTCAACATAGTTTGATTATGGTTAAAGACCATAAATGTTGTGATAGGTGGGCTTTTAGATAGTTTTGTGAGGTAAATAAAATAATTGAATGAAAATTTCTATTTGAGAGCAATTAAGTGTAAAGAGAAACCAAAAATTATGGTAAAATAGGTCAGCATGGTTTAATTTTGGTCAAAGAAGACCCATATATGTCACAGTTGGTCAAACAGGCTAATTAGAGTGGAAGGTGTGATTGGTAAAGAGAAACAAAGAAAACTCTAATTATAATTACTGTGATTTACAAAACTTGGATATCACTTGTGATACAAGTCTTACATAAAATTAAATGACAGTAACTTCAAATGGCCGAGCCCAAATAATTCTGATTTTGTGTTTATTGTTATATAGTAGGTGGTGCCTTTCTAACCATTTCTAAAACTGTTATTTGCAAAAGCTTCATCAATATTGTGAGTCTTTATTTTTTATGATCTGATATTATTGTGTAGTATATACTCCTAGATGCTACCATTTGTAATATTGAATGTTTGCTCTGACAGCTTTCTTCCCTTTTCCATTAGGTTTTAAGTGCACATTTTCGAGCATATATACAAGCATTGGAGAAACTGCAGTTGGACATTGCTACTGCAACAGACTTGATTGGAGTTGAAACTAGGAGTGCAGGTTTTCTTTTAAGAGGAAGAGAACCTCTAAAGTACCGTTCTGCTGTTTTTGCTTTAGGTGAAAGAATAAATATCTTAAAGGTACTTAGCAATAATGTGATATTTGACCTTGCCACTACTACATACTTGTACTTGAGAGTCTGAAACTTGTAGGAATATTTCCTCAAGGATATGGTTCATCATTTAATAGCATATGTGCCTAATCTAAAACTACCTGTCCATAGTTGTAGTTCTCATAGTGATTCATTATTATGCTGCATAACTGTTCTATGGATTTCCAATGATCCAAATCTCTTTTACTCTATGGAAAGGATTAGGACTTCATCCTCCATCTACATTTAATTTTTTTTAAGTAGTTGTTTCTGCATGTATATAAGCCATGGATTCAAGTATCACTCATACCGGTCGATACGGATGGAATTCACCGTTCCACCTGCCAATTGGCACGACGAGGCCTCCGTGACTCGTAGAGGCCACCTCCGTGAGGTTGTAGATACAGCCGTGACGACACGTTTAAGTTGCAGTGACTTCCGATCCCTTGGCACTTCTGCAGAAATTGTTCAGCCGAGTGCACAACTTTTCTCCTAGCTCCGGTCAACCAGTTTTTAAGAAAACCATATCTTATAAGTGAAGGTCCTCTCTTCCTCAGTCGGAGGGGTCCCAACAGTTCAAACAGATCAAAAAGAGGCTTCCCCTAGTACTTTTCTATCTTGACTGCCTAAAAGATCAGTTGTCGCGCTCTTCCATTATGTTCAAACTAGTTTACAAGCCTCATTCCAATGTGAGTAGGTATGACCTTTTGAAGAATTATATTTTGTTGGAGGTTTTTGCATCGACTCTTGGTTTGCTATGGTTGATTTCAGTTGTAGATTGGATGAGGGGGAATGTTGAATTGCTCAGGTACTAAGACTGGTGCAGGGTTATTTTAGGAGTGACTTTTGAAGCAAGAGCTTTAGGACATTCCTCAACAAGGGTGTCAATTCGCCTGAAGTAGTCATAAGAGAGGAAACCCTTGCTTTGCTAAATTGGACCACATTTTATGAGTACCATAGTTTGCAAACTTTTTCAGGGTTGCTTAGTTATCTTCTTACCTGCTGGCCTTTCTGATCATTCACTCTTCTCTTTAAGATTGGCAAGGTTGCTTCTCTATTTCCTAATGTTTTCCAGTTTGGAAGTAATTGGCTTTTCCAGTAGGATTTTCTTGCACTGGAGAAGGACATTTGTGGTTACTCTACTAGAGGGAGGTGCCTAGCTTTTATTTGGGTGAAAAAGCTTCACTTCTGTGTCTAACTGTCAAGATGGAGTTGGCTGGTCAAGGGTCCTTAGCCAGCTGCTAGAAATTCCTGCTCAATGATCTTGAGAAGATTGCTTCTCTTTTGGAGCATGCCACATTATCAGATTCAGTGGCCAGTGCTAGGTGTGAATTCTTATAGGAGCTGGACGCTCCAAAGGAGGACAAAACACAAAATTGGCAACAGAGAGCCAAGCTCCAATGGGCTCAGGAGGGAGATGAAAACTGTCAAGTATTTCCACATGGTTGCTTCTGGGAAGGCGGCAGAGGAGCTCCATATCTTTCTTCATATATTGCTGACAAGATGGTTATTCCCTCGCCTGTTTTTTTTTTCTTCCCTTTGTCCTCTAGTTTATTTGATGATTCTGGCAAAACTCTAGATTTCATAGTGAACTCCCTTTCAGAGGAGGAGATTCTTCAAGTGGACAAGAGCCTTAGGAAGCTTAAAACCTCAGAGTCATGTGAATTCAACATGGAGCTTGTTTTTGTTTCTTGGGATATTCTCAAGGGAGACATCTTGAAACTATTTAATGATTTCTTTGAGGGGAGAACTATTCTAAGTTGCTTTAATTTCTTTTGTGTCACTTATTCTCAAGTTTGGTGGAGCTTGTAATCCTGCTGACTTCTGGCTGATTTCTTTAGAACATCTCATGTAGTGTATTTCGTGGATATTAGGATTAGTGAATAGTGTTAGTTAATAATCATGTTGGAGGATTGGTTCCAATGCTAGAAGGGGCTGAGGCAGCGTAACCCTCATCACCTGCTCCTTCATTTTGTTGACTGGCACTTTGCATCGTGCACACTTATAGTGGTTAGGCTGTTGGTATTATTCATGGGGTGGCTCAGAGTTGTTTGGATTCAGGGCTTCATATATTGCACTATGCTGATGATACTCTCCTATTTTCTTATGCGGATCCCTCAGTGGTTTTATATCTTTTCATCTTGGTGGAAGCATTTTCAATATTCAGTGGGTTCAAAAATTAGTCTTTAGAAATCTACAATGACATACATTGTGTGGTAAGGTGGTCCGAGGAGACATTCTAGCAGAGATCTTTAGGTGCCCTTTGCAGCAGCTGCATATTACTTATTTAGGCTTTTAGCTTTGTGTGTCTAAGCCTATTCAAGTTTATTGGAAGGGGATTATGTCTCGGTGTGCTGAAGGCCTGCTCTCTGACAGAGGTTTTATCCCTCTATTGGAGGTAGACTTACCATTGAAAGTAGTGCTCTTACATTACTTATTGTCTAGCTGTGTGGTTTATGTTCTTCCAGTTTGAATCAGATCCAGGCTAGATGCCATTTGGGTTGAGTTTTTCTGGCATCTTCAACATGCTTCAGCTTCTCCAGTTAGGAACCTTGCATTTTGGAGTTCAGTTTACTAGCATAAATTGGTTGGTGGATTGAGTGTTGTTAGCATTCATGAACACAATCAGGTCAGCAAGTGGTGCTGGCAAATTTTTTCTGTGATCAATGTATCTGGAGGTGTGTAGTTTCTAATGCTTATTTTGCTACTTGAAGTTGGGAGGTGTGTAGTTTCCTGAGGTCTTTTTCTATGCCATTGGCATTGGTGTTTGGGCCTTAGATCAGTGTACCTGTACTTTTGGCACAGTCACCAGTCCAGAGGGTTGGTGCTTAAATGGAATTTTTCCTCACTTTATTTATTATGTTAGTTCTCTAGTTCTCTTATATAAGAATAAAGGAGATATACAAAATTGTGCAAACTATATGGGTATTAAATTAATGAATCATACCGTGAAACTTTGGGAAAGAGTAATAGAAAAAAGACTAAGGAGACCATGGTGAACGAAAATCAATTTGGATTTATGCTTGGGAGGTCGACAATAAAAGCTATACATCTTCTCAGACAACAACAACAATAACAACAATCAAGCCTTATCCCACTATGTGGGGTCGGCTATATGGATCATTTTACGCCATTGGGCTCTATCCCCTATTATATCATCATCTATATTTAAATAAATTTTATCTTGTTTTATTGTTGCTAACCAAG
>JBBUKS010298083.1:0-20809 GCA_038050645.1 Hedychium gardnerianum
TCAATCACGCAATTAGTTTCCTATTAATTAGAATTTCTGTATTTAGCTATTTATTTTAGGTAATACCTCATGTATTTATATTGCTCTTAACCATGAATAAAATTATATGTGTGTTTTTCCTCTCAAAACCACAAAGCTATACAGCAAAAATCAAACAAAAATGAATATAATCATAAATCTCATGTCTTATAAGAGCACAAAGCATCTAAAGATTGAGTGTCACTTTATCATAGAGAGTTCAATCTTAACTATAGCATATGTAAAAGGTTCATCTGTAAATATGTAAGGGATAAAGAACCTACTTATAATATACCTTTATCAATTAACTTTTATATAGGTAGAGGGGCTACCTAGGGTTTCCTTAATTCCTAATAGACACTTTGCAACTAACATTTACATCACTCGCATTTGTCAAAAAAATAGTGGTACTTTCTCACATCATATCAGTCTAAGATTATTAATAATGATGTTTAAAAAGTATAATTGCATGAAAACTAAGGTATAATGAAGAAAAGAATTTGTTTTTGTTTTTTATTTAAATGATGGATTATGATTAAACCAAGTATAGAGAAAAACACTATAAATCTTTTTATAAATGATAAATTTATTTTATGAACTAAAATATGGAGGATGGTTAACTAGGTCAAAAGTAGAGAAATTAAATATATGCTACTTTTTCTCTTTCATATGAATTGGTATAATAATGGTATGCATCCATTATGTGAAAAAAAACTAATTAAATATAGAAATTATAAAGTAACCAATATATTTTTTAAAAAAAAAGTAATTTTCAAAAGTGAGTTGCAAATGTACGCACAAATCTCTATCAATCTACAAGATAGTTCCACCAAATCTGCTCTTGCATATTTAAATTGCAAGGATTCTTCCATCATATCTAAAGCCAACCTTATATTAGATCAAGTGAATTGGCTCCCTACTTAAACTTTCTTATTTCTTTAATGAGCAAGGCCCACTTGTTAATTAAAGAGACTTATTATTTAAAGAGAGAATAGAGATTCTAGCATCATTGCTGTTGTAACTCAAGGTCATATTGCACCAATTCTATCCACATCATGACCGGAAGAGATGGCATACCTATGCATGGGCCAGGTCTCAAGTGGTTGGGGCGACACTAGTGTGGAAGGTTCACTTCAAGTAAGGGTGTAAGGAAGGAGTTCTTATTCTACTGCTAGTTGATAGATTGGAAGGTAGCGGGGGTGTGACTCCTGGTTCTAGCTCTCGTAGGTGGCAAGGAGATGGTGTGCAGGAATTCGAACTTGAACACAACTAGTGATGCATTGGGTCATCACGATGATGATCACAAGATCACAAACGGTAACAAGGGGCTTGGATCTATTGTTTAAAATTTCGAACCATATCAAAGGTTCGATTTATAACAAGAATGATACGATTTCGATATCGTATCATGCTGTGTCGATACAATTTTGGTACTTTTCTAAATATAAAAAATATTATTATAATATTTGATTACTATAAATACTTACTATTATATTAAACTAATATTTTAAAAATTAGAATTGAGTAAAATTTAATTTAGGATTAATTAAAGTCTAAACATAATGATTAGGATCAAGTAAGTTTAAATTAAATTCATATTTAATTTATTTTAATCATTTTAAGGAGGAAATTTTTTTGAGAAAAGAAATAATAAAAAAATCAAATCAAATAAATAAAAAAATATGGGGAAGAAGGAGAAAGAATTAAGAGGAGAAATAATTAATCATTAATATATAAAAAAATTAACTATCTAAAAAAGTATTAATCGTTGAAGAAAAAAAATTAAAAAAAACTCACCTCGCGGAAGCCCCATGGCTCATGCGAGGCCTCTGCAGTGGCCATAGGAACTCGTGTCGATGCCTCGCGCAAGGCCCTGCATGAGGAGGCGTGAGGCGTGCTGGTGTCATTGTCGTGTTGGTCGGTGGGCAGAACGAGATGTTTTGCTCATGCTGTCGATACGATACAAAATTTTAAACCATGTCTGGATCTATGTGTGGAGGAAGCACGCACAGAAAGCAGAATTAGGGAAGTTGCAGCTTGGGCATTAGCATTGAGGCCTAGGAGGACAGTGGTTCTCATCAAAAGTGAAGATGGCAAAGAGTCAGTTATGATGTGGACGGGAGCCAGAAGGTGTTAATTATTGTGATTGATAGAACCAAGTTGTCTTAGGGATTAACGAAGAAGATGGTTGGCAGCAACGTTCAGAGCCTAGTATGGCTCTACTGTGAGGTGGGGAGATTGGTCATTCTTAAGGATTGACAGGGATGATGGTTGGCAGCGACATTCAACTGATTTAATTGTCACTCAATCTCTTAACATTACAAACTTGGTAAACAAATAACCAATTTCTAAATAACTTTTCCTACTGTCTTAACTACTCTAAAAACTACAACTTGTAGAAACTTGTAGAAATATAATTTACATTTCTAACTTAATTGTTTTTTCTAGTTTTAAACCTAAATTTGTACTACATCACAAATTTTGCCATCGAGCTCTTCACTGAACCAACATGCCATACAGTTTATATTTTACTCTTATTAAGTTTAGTTATAGTGGAAGGAAAGAGCAAGAAACTTCATCCAAGTTGCTAAGGTTTACTGAACTAAACATGTCTTCTACAGTGAAATGTGAAAACAAGCTTGCAAAGGAAACTGCATGAAATTGAATCACTCATCAACTTTGACAAACTATGTCTCACCAGGTTACAAGTTTGGCCTGTGAATCAATTGGTTCAATGGAAGTTATTGAAACATCTAAGAAAATAGATGTCATTAGGTAACAATTGATTAAAAATCATAAATAAAGTGATGGCTGTCAAAAATAAGTCATCTTGAAAGTCAGAGATGATCCATTGTCTGTGATTTTGTGCTCTGAATGAACTAAAGATTAAATGAGCCTTATTGCATTTTATTTTTCTTAGAGCTGAAGGATTAATGTACATATCTCAAAGCAGTAGCATTTCTGCCTCACAGATAATGCAGTTAACTACAGTACAAGCATTCCCAAAACAAGAGAATAGTAGCATGAGAATGACAAAAGTGAAGAGTTTTTACCTATCTTAAACAACATTGTCAGCAAATCTGGTGCCTGCAAGTGGGACACAATAAGATTGAGTATAAAAAAATGAAACAAACTCAATTAGAACATGGTTGCCATTCACAATCAGCATATTTTGAACATCTATTTAGTGACTGACAATTTCATTGCACAAAAATCAGTTAAAAAAATGGTATGTATGTCTCACATGCAGGTTCACTAATTCTAGATTTTCTTCCAAGATTGTCTCATTGAAATGTAACTGAAATGTAACGCTAAGATGGTCTTACTTTAATAATGCTAAGATGGTTTTACTCAAACAAATTTCCCTTTAACTCACACTGCAATGAACAAGAATAACCTATATTCGCTTAAACCCCTCTAATCGTTTGTTCAGTTGAAAGGATGGATAAGTTGAGGGATGAATGAAGATGGATGGATGGACGAATGAGTGGTTGAATGGAGATTGTTTCATCCTTCTGTCTGATCGTTTGGATGGATGGATGGAATAATGCATAAATACATTCACCCTTAAACTTGTTCAGTTGAAAGGATAAGTTAAATGATGGATAATTAAATTTGATAAAAAGACAACAAACCACTTTATCTATACCTTGTACACTCTCTTCTCTTCCATTCCATCCAACTATCTTTCACACAATAATTTACAATTTCATAAATCAAAAAATTATTTTGTTGATACTTCTTTTCGATAAAATGAATAATTTCAGATTTTTAATGAATATTATATATGAATCAAATTTCAATTATAAAATAATTTGTGAAATAAATAAATTTAAGACTACACATCACACTATTTTGTAATATAATTTTGTATGAATTAACATAATGAAAAGGAATAAATCAATGATATGTCTCAGTAAATATAGATGGTGATATGATAAAATGATGATAAAAATTAAAAAGTTTAATTAATCATTTTTTTTTGAAAAGTATACATTAGAAGAAATACGACAAAAATTGGTGTTCAAACAGTGGTCGATGTTAATGTTGTGGTCATGTAGATGATGTAAGTGCATAAGCAATAGTATGCAACAAAACTCTTTGTGATTGTGGTGGTAGAGCGCAAGGGAATCCATGACAAATAATCACCGTATGGATAATATGTTTATAAGGGCTAAAGGAATAATTTTGTAATTAAATAATTATTCTCATCCATCCTTCCCCTGATCCTCATGATTTAGGAGGGCCAAAAATGAGGAATAATCTGAATCATCAACTTATCCCTCCAGAATGATCCATCCTTCCAGCATAAGGACTTAAGGAATGCATATATAGATCCATTGTCCACATCCATCTATCCTTCGACTTGTCGGTCAAATTGAACATCCCTAAGGGATTGAAATAGCAGGTTAATAGTGTTACAATCTATGGGACAATTACATATATAGTTTGTAAACACATGAGAGAACATCAAAGGCTATCATGTCAATGATCTGCCTACAAATGTACAAGAGCATAGTGGATCATAGCATAAGCAAAGCTTCTATGATCACAAGTTCTTTTTGAAATTGACAATACCTGGATTCAATTAAAAGGCTATATGCTTATACTTTATAATATAATATCTCATCATGCAATATCTATACTCTATTAGCCTTTCTCTTAAAGTCCCACCGCCATGATCACCATAACAAAATGTGTTGGGCGTGCATGGTATCCAAACTGACCACCCCAACAACTTTTCCTTGATCAATGAATTCACCCTTGACAACTTTAAAGGCACTCCTCTCATAAATGATCTCATGTAACTAGAATTTTAGTATTGATTTTGTATCATCCATTCAATTACATTTCAGCAGGCAGGCACCATGAGTGATTAACCAGCACCATATAGCAAGTCCATGCTGAGGTTTAGCATAAACTTAACATCACATCCATGGCATTCTCATCCATGATACAGTCAGCATAAAGTCAAAATCAATAACCCTCCATCATAAAGCCAGCATAAAATCAAAGTAAAATCATTCATCTAAATAAGGTACTAAAGTTTCTAAGGTTGTCAATCAGTCCATTTTTGGTTCATATAAAACCACATTGGTTCGATGCAAGGTTTCACGAAATTGTGGACATCTCCAATTGAGAAGACACCTTCTTCATTTTTATTTTTTTTTGCCTTTTTTACACAATAAAAACGAAGGATTTATACACAGACAACATTGAACTTGGAGGAGAAAGGACTCATTCTTTATGATTGGGAACATATTATTTTAATATGTTGAGGATATGGTTAAAATTAGTTGTGTTATTTGATTTAATATGTGCATCAAGTGTTCCAGTACTAGGTTATACATATAGTAATCATGCAAATCATGGGCTCAAGGACTAGAGGCCTAAATCAGTAGAGCTTATGGACATGATGATCATGGAGATCGTGTATTCGAGTATGGAGATTGTGTATTCGAGTATGTATTTGAGTATGGAGATCGTGTATTCGAGTATGGAGATTGTGTGTTCGAGGGTTGGAGGCCTGGATAGACTCAATAGTATCGAGTTGTGGATGTGGAGATTATGCGCACAAGAGTTTAGCTTGGATCAAATTGGTGCATTAAAGCTCGGGGAAGAGCTCGATGGCTCAAAAATTGGAGGCTCTGATCAAGATGCAGCTTGGATCGAGTTGTTGCACTGGAGTTAGGGAAGAGCTTGATGGAGTTGAGGAGCTAAAGACCCAAAGGTATAAGAGTCATGAGATAATAATGTTGAATGATTGCAATCTTTGATTTTTGTCTTTGGGCATGTAGTATCATTGTAATAACGCTGTGATTACCTTGGTAGTGGGTGAGCTACCTAGGGCTAAATGGTTGTGAAGTTTCGACTTTGAGATATACTCCTATGTGATATTTTGTGAACCGGATGAATGTCAACTTTTGCGTAGGCTCACGATGGTGTGCTAGCTAAGTATAGAGGAATTGCTCAGTTCGACTAGAGGTGATTTTCAATCCACACAATATGTCAATTGACTGATCAGTTGGCTAGGCATAGGATTTGAGTAAATAAAATGGTTTTATTTGAGCAATAGCCAACTGGAAGGATTGTCCAATCGACCAATCGACTAGAGGTCCTTTCCAACCAAGTGGCAATATAGCAGTTGTTATCCAACAGTCACTTGGTTGTATCCGATTGACTAAAGGCTTTTTCAAGTTGTCTAGAGGTAACAAGAAGTGATACATTTGTATATAACCTCTTGGAAAGCTTTTGGGCACCAAGAATTTATTGTAAACATCTAAAATATTTTGTATCCTTAAGTGATACAAGTGGCCAAAAGAATTTAAGAGCTTATAGAATATGATTAAAAGGCTTCAATTACCAAGCTCTTATTAATTAATCTATTCCCAAGTTTTTCTCTTTCATTTTTCAAGCTTGTGATAAATTGTGTACTCCTAAAGGTTGGGTAAGGTGTTATCGTTGTTTGTAAATGTTTATCTCATTACCTCCTAATGAAGGGGTGGCTTATTGAAATATATTAAGGAATGACACGCCAAATGCATTATCTCCCGTGGAGATCTAAGAACCATGTTATATCACGTGTTTGTCTTCTTTTTGTTTTCATTCTATTTCCACTGCGCATATACTCTTGACTTGATCAACCGAAAACACACAGCAACAGTACCACTATTGATTCATTGTCTTTATTTGTGTTCTGTATGAGAATCAAAGAATTTGAGCATGCCGTCTATTAAACCCTCCTCCCTCTCCCTCCCCTCAAACAAGGTCACACTAAAACCTACAGAACTCTCATGTCTCACACGTTTCAGCATTTTATGAAAAGAAAGAATTGAGAACTTGGTCCCCTGTTGTTCCATGGTCAGGGAGTTAAGAAGCTTCAGATTGTTAAGCCAACTGTTATTTTATGTTTTAGGATTTTTGAAAGAGATAAGGATATGGATAAAATATATATTTATATAGAATACAAATAAAAAAAGGACCAAATTAAAATGTTAACCAAGAAAGTGTATATGTGCACCTTTCCAGAATATTAAATAATCATCAACAGTCAAATACAAATCATTCATATTAATGACTTCAAAAGCTTCTGCTTAACTAGTATGCCTAATAATGAAAGATATTGCAACTGCTAAAGGCATGAATAAAATAGCAGCATTAAGTTTTTGTGCAACTCAAAGGGCCAGTGACAAAAGAATACCTTAATAATATCATCAACAGGCACTTTTTCACTAGCAATAATTGGCCCAGAATCCAGAGCTCGGACAGTATATGCAAGTGAAACTCCTGTTTCAGTGACACCATCCTATTAACAAACAAACAATATATTGGTACTCGCAAGTAGAAAGTGACAACAACACAGATGGGATAAGCTAACCTGCAAAGCTCTTTGAACAGGAGCAGCACCACGGTAGAGGGGCAACAGACTTGGGTGTATGTTAACAGTACCTACACAATCAAAACAGAATATTAAACATGTAAGCCAAAGTAATACCTTTAACAAACCTGCTTATGGGAAATATCAAGAGCATGTAGCAAATAGTCTAGGGAAGTGCACTCTAGATACTGTTTTCCTTGAAACTGAGTTAACTCAAAAAGTATCAATTTACAAAGACATATACTTATCTATATCTACCGTACAGTGAAGATAGATTAAAATAGAACAGGCAGGTAACTAAATCAAATCAGCCAAAATATCTGATGAAAAAAATGCCCAGAACCTGACTAGTATATGTCTATTGCATTATCTTCTCACAGTAGTGCATGGACTCACACATCATCAACGTGACCATTGAATCAGAGGACTCATGATGAAGATGGGTGTTTTCTTGCTTATTTTCTCTCTAGAATAAATCATGGAACATAAGGTTATTATGGATTTACAGATGTTGTTCTATTTTTAGGAGAACAAAATGATGTTTTAAAGGTTGAAATGAGTGAACCGAAGTGTAGGAAATAATGGGTGAATAAAAATTGGTGAATCTCCTTTATCTTGATGTTGATCTGCTACATTGTTGATTGAACAAGCAGGATATTAGGAGGGATTTATTCTGAAATGGTCCAAATATCTCTCATCTTTAGTAACTTGTCTAATTAGTTGCTTTACCTTTCGTGTAGAATCTTGGATGGCAATTCCTAAGGATACTTGTATACATGTTGAATGGACCTAGCATAAATTGGTTAAAATTAACAGTAAATGGTAAAGTTTACACATTGGTGATTTTACAAGAGAATAAATATACAACAATAAATGAATGGAAATGATGAAAACTTTAGGCAAGCTATGTGATCTGGCACTTTGACTCTCGCGCTTGCGATTGGTGGGAGCTTCATCTCATTTCTATATTTTTGTAAGGGCTTCGTCTGACATGCTCATGGTTGGGACTTCAGCCTATTGCCACATTAGTTGAGGACTCCAACCCATTTATAGATATGTTCCAACCATGGATTAAAATCTTGTGCCAAGCCAGTAGAAACGGGAGAAACATTTCTTTCCGCCCACCGACTGACACTAGCACGACCTGGCATCAGGTCCAACGGCAGCCGCGAAGGCATCGCGCGACCCCCGCAGTCGTCACAGAAGGCTCGCGTGACCCCCTCGGTCGTGCCGGAGGGGTCGCCGCGCCGGAGTGGTTGTGTGACCCCCGCAATCGCGCCAGAGGGGTAGCGTCGGGTCATGGGGGATGGTTTTTTAATTAAAACTGATTTATGTTTATTATCTCAATCAATTCCGATAATCCAAAGAGGCTTAATTAAATCCTAAGAAAATTATCTAATTAATTATATATTTTATTTATTTTAATTATAAAAATATATAATAAAATATTTATTTATTTATCTCCATTTTTTCTAAAAAAATATTTTTTATTTTTTAAATATTTTATTTTTAATTATTATATTTTATATTTAAAAAATACCACGAAGGAATCAAGCGACTCCTACGGCCGTGGAGGAGTCGCGTGAGCGGGCCGGGGGTTTTAATTGAAATTTAAGTTGATTATTTTAATCAACTCCTAACTATGATATGGATAATCTAAAGAGGCTTAATTAAATCCTAATAAAATTATCTAATTAATTATATATTTTATTTATTTTAATTCTAAAAATATATAAGAAAATTTTTATTTATTTATCTATCTCTATATTTTTCCTTTTTAAAAAAAAAAATTATATATTTTTTATTATTTAAATATTTATGTTAAATATTTTATTTTTAGTTAATATATTTTATATTTAAAAATACCAAAATCATATCGGCACGGTACAATACGGTACCGAAATTGTATTGTTCCGGTAATAAACCGAAACTCCAATACGGTTCGAGATTTTAAACCATGGTTCCAACTTAGAAGCATCAACTAATGCATTAGATGATGATACCTTTGAGGTTAGTGAATATGCTTATAGTGTTTCACCTTAATAAAGAGAGATAAATTGTAAACAAAGGTTGTTAAATGAGAGATAACTTATTGGTTGCTAAATGATGATGTCTTAAAGATGGATAATTGATGATAATTTAAGGTTGGTAAATTGTTCATGACTTAAAATTGGTATTAGCTTAAAGCTTGTTAATCTTAATTGACATTCTTATATAAGCATTTTAATTTGTGCAGCTATCCTTGACCTATTGTTCACTTAATTGCTATTATTTCTTGGTTTCTAAGCCGGTTATCAAGTTGGCCAAACCTTTTGATATGATTTCTCATTTGAGGTTGAGGTAATGTGGTTTAGTTAAGTCTCTTTTTTCTGACATGACTCTAAATCATGCACATTGAGTAAAGTGGACTGAACCCAAGTGGCATGTGACAATAAAGATGTGGACAAAAGTTGGTTGTATGTGGCATTAGCTATAAGTTAACGAGAATTGTGATTGAATAGAATTTAAATATCCCAACTGATTGGATTGTGAAATTCCACCCAGAATCTTATTATTTGGGAGTTATATTCAAAATGTAGATTTGTAATGTTCCCATGGATCCCCTAATAACTAGATGGATTCCCTAATAATTAGAATTATAAAATTTTGTAAACCAAACAGAGTCAGAATTGTTTTGATTTATGAATATAATAGGACAATAGGAAAAATCAAAGAAAACAGACTCAAAACAATTCAGTAACTAAAATTATTTACTTACCACATGGAGGGATTTCCAGAAACTTTTTAGGTAATATATTTCCATATGCCGCAGTAACACAAAGTTCAGGACTTATAGACCTTAAATCAGCCAAGAAATTATCCTACATGAAAAAAAAAATGCAAAGGAGCATTTATAAAATGCCACTTATATAAATGCAAAACAATCAAGAATGTGTAAAATTGGTGTAAATACCTATGTATAAGAGAAGTTTTAATACCAGAGCTAAAACAATAATGGAATGGAAATTTTACTCAATAAGAAAGGAAGAAAACAAGCATGATTTGTTCGACATAAATATTCTGATTAAACATTCTAAGCACAATGAAGCTTATGCAAAATCTGGAGGAACCAAAACTTCCAAATTCATGATTGAATAAAAAGAATGGGTCTAGTCACCAAATTATCTCAATTTACAACCAGTGTTTTAAATGCCACATTGTTTCAGTCGGCAAGTCCAAAAAATCCCCCAATTGCCAATTGTAACCAACATAGGCACAAGCATAACATGAGTGAATTGAAAGTTAGTAATAACTCCAACATAAGCTTGTCATCATCTTCCTTTCCTTGATCTAAACAGTTTGGTCTCAGTTTCTCCCCTTATCATTCTCTTGATCTAAACAGTTTCTTCTCAGTTCCCCTCCTCATGATCGGTGTTGATCAGCACAACCTCGTACTGACATATCCTATTCCAATTGGACATCAAAACATTGGCACAATTGAAACTACAAAACTTGTGCTAGGTAAAAAATATTAGATATTATTATAGGCAAGACATATCTGAACTTATGCCTATGTTTTTAATAGTATTAGTCATATTTAAGAACTATAGAGTTGCAACTCTATTTCAATACAACATCATAATACAGCATGCTTTCCAAAATTCTATACAATATCATGGTGCTTTTCTAGGGTTACAACTTACTAGTCCCTTAGAAGGAGGTTAGTGACTACCACCATTATTAGAGGCCTCCCATCATCCAAGTCATCCTTTTTTCTCTATATATTCCCTTGTCTCTTGCATGGAACCTTGCCACAAATGTATTTTGCGCCTATTGCCTCCTCCATGAACATGAGCACATGATTCTTCCAAGCAACCAGATTTTCTTTCCTTCACAGCAACTACTCGACTATGAGTCTTCGTGGAACTCAATGATCCACAAGACTTTTCCGTCGCCTACACACCAGCATTGCCTTCACTCATGCACATGTTGCCTTCATCCATAAGGCATGTGTGGAAGGGAGGACTCACTTGATCCTAATCACCATATCTATATATAAATTTTATTTAACCCTAAACTTATTATAAAACACAAAAATACTACTTTCATTTAGCTTAAAAAAATTTAAGAATAATTTCAAATAAAAAAATATAAATAAAATAGATTTGGTAATTTATCTTGGTAATGATTTTTGTGTTCTATGTTTTGTAACATTTTATTTTAAGAAACCCCTATTTTCAAATTAAAATGTGATTTTATCAACAAAAAATCTTAAATATAAAATCTTCAAATTTAATTCAATAGAGTTTGAATCAAATTTCATATATTTAATTTTTTAAAAAAACATAATTTTAAATTAAGAAAATTATTTTATAAAAATTGAAATATAATTTAGACCTAAATATAATATTCTAGGTTTCAAATTTTAAAAATTTTTGAACCTTTCTATTCTACATCTACTCTAATAATTATAATTACATACAACAACAACAAGCTTTTATTCCACTAAGAAAGGTCGGCTATATAGATTCTCGTATGCTATTGGATTGATCCCTTATTATATCGTCATTTATATTTAAATGAATTTTTTCCTATTGTATCGTTGCTAAACAAATTTTCATTGGTCTCCATCTTACTCGATTAATGTGCATATTTATCATGATCTCACATCACCTAATTGGGATATTTTTTTCGTCATTTAAGTACATGTATGTCTGTACCATCTTAAATGCGTCTCTCGAAATTTTCCCTCAATAGGCACAACCCCAAGTTGCTCTCTAATATTCTCATTTCTTATCTGTCCAACCTCGCATGTACGCATATTCACTTTAACATCCTCATCTCTAGGACTCCTATCTTTCTTATGTGCTTCATTCATAGCCCAACATTCAACTTCATATAACATAAAAGTTCTAACTTAGTTATTTTGTAAAACTTCCCTTTAAGGTTTAACAATACCTTACGATCGCAAAAAACACCTCCTCCATTTCAACCATTTTTACTTATATCCTATATAAAACAACCTTTGTATCCTTTTACAAAAACGATCCTAGATACTTAAAGCTCTCAGTTATAAGTAACTCGTCATCTTCTATCTTAATAATTGTCTTACTACACCTACTACTAATAAACTTAAATTCATTCTATCTTTATTCTATTAACCCTAAAACTCTAGTATTTTCCTCTAAAATTCAAGCTTAGTATTTACTCATTCATGTATCTCATCAATCAAAACAATATCATCTGTAAACAACATGCAGCATGATAATATTTGTTGGATGTGTTCAGCGAATTCATCCATGACTAATGTAAAAAGGCATGAATTTAGAGTTAATCCTTAATGTAACCCTGTCTTTATAGGAAAGACTTCAGTTAATCTTCTTGGAGCCTTCACTCTTATCATTATATCCTCGCATGTATCCTTAATTGTTTCAAAATTTCTTGAGACTTTTTATTATCACTCTTTTCCAAAGTTTCATAGTATGCTTAATGCCCTTATTATTAGCACAAATTTTGTGCATCTCCTTTGTCTTTATACAAGTAGAGTACTTAACCTCCACTAGTCAAGTATTTACATACCCTGCTTCTCTAGGCATTTATATATCTCTATTAGAATATCATCGAGTCCACCCGCCTTTTTATTGTGCATCTCATTCAACGTTTGTTCTACTTCTATAATTTGAATTATATGTAAAAAAAATAGATTTTTATATTTCTCTGACCTACTTAAATTTCTTAAGTTAAATTGATCACCTAAACCTTTATTAAAAAATTGATAAAAAATATTTCCTTCATTGCTCCTTTATTTCATCATCCTTCATTAGTATCCTATTAAATTGATCTTTAACACATCTTATTTGGGTAAGATATCTTAATTTTCTCTATCTTGCTTTAGCTATTATATAGATGTCCCTTTTCCCTTTTTTGTATCAAGCTATCATTATAAATGTTCAAAAGCTTTATTCTTTGTTTCTCTTTCTTGGCCTCTTTCTTTACTACTACATATTTTTTTAAATTTTCTTCATTCTTATAAGTGAATAGTCACTTTCTCCTATACTTTCTTATTCCACCAACAAGATTTTTTATTTGGTGATGTCATCTTTTCTCATGTCTTATTCGAGTCACCTCGTATATTTCCTAATACTTGTGTTCCTACTCTCCTTAAAAATACTTTATTTCCCATTCTTTAATTTTCACCTCTTAATCCTAGGAGTTGTGCATATTTTTCCTCTATTGATATTATACTTGAGGTATGTTATCTAACACTACTAACCTATGTTGAATGGTCAAGTTTTCTTTAAGAATGACCTTGCAATCTTTACATATATATATATATATATATATCCCTCTTATAAGAAAGTCAATTTATGACTAAGTGTTCCTACTTTTGAATGTAATCAAAGGGTTCTTCTCTCGTTTTGAAAAATGTATTAGCTATTATAATTTCATATGTGTGAAATCTAACATAACTTTTCCTTCTTCATTTCATTCTAAAATCATAGCCCCAATACACCCTATCATATTCCTTATTTTTTACTCTGCATGCTCATCTACATCTCCTATTAAAATCATCTAATTTGTCGAAAAAAATTATACTAAATCACCTACCAAAACTTATATTTTGTGTTTTCATCTAATCATACGTGAAGTGCATATATATTATTTATATTAATAGTTTCTTTGCTACCACTATCTTGAGAGTTATAATCTTATCTCCCTTCCTAACTATTCATACTACTTCGTCCCTTAACAAAATATCTATAACAATACTCACTTCATTTCTCGTTTTACTCTTTTTTATATACTATCTTAAAAATTGAGTTCACTATCCGCTTTGCCTTCTCCCCTACCCATATTGTCTTATAAATAAAAAATATTAATTCTTCTCATAATCACCATATCTAGTACCTCCATTGCTTTGTCAGTGATATTCCTATGTTACATGTTCCGAATCTAAGATAATTAGTATTCTTATAATGTAGATTCTTATCCAACCTAGGATGTTAGAACTCTTATATATTTAACACTACAGTCAAATTCTTATGGAAATGTAGAGGTCCTTGTTGAGGTCTTACAGTTGGAACCTACAATGCTTTCCTTCTAGGGAAGACCTAACATTAATTCAATAGTTTGATGGATCCATACATAACATTTGCATATATTTTACACTGACTGGTAATCTAACACAACCCTCCTTTATATGTGCTTTGGATTAACTATGGAAGGGTTTATAATTATGTAGAATAAATAAAATTAAATTGAAATTACATAATAGAATTTTAAATTATTTTGCCTAATCTAATTGCTTTTTTCTTTAGGGTGTTATTATACCAATATAAAAAAAATGATATTTAATGCTCAAAATTCTTACCAAATGATTATAAATTTCACAAAATTACATAAAAATACCCACCCAAAATATAAAATCAATAGTGGGCATTTATAACAATAAAGTATTAACAAAAATATTTTTTTTAATTAATATACTTTTATATTTTAAAATTAAAAAAAAAGTACTGAAATCTTATTAGCATGGCACATATGATATTGAAATTGTATCATTCCGATCTGAGATGGAAATTCCAACATGATTGGAAATTTTAAATCTTGTCTTTGACCATTCTTGCTCACTGCATTCATCTTCCCTATCACATAGTTTTTGTGAGTCACCTTTGCTCATGACGAAGTTGAAGGCACTTATTAAGTGTTGTTGCTTTGTTAATCTTCTATCAAGCCAGATCCATATCTTGTCATTTAAATCTCTAATCCAACATTTGAACTACTAATTATGTCCTGGTTATGCCTTGTCCTTTTCTCCTAGCATCTACTCATAGACCCACTCATCTTCTACCTAATAACCCGTGTTTTAATGAGATTGTGTTCCTCCCTTCTACTTCTAGGATCACCCTGATGAATCTTGTGTACGGGAACCTAGTAGAGGAGATCCTATTTTCTACAATATCCTTCTTCCTTCTCTTAACTGACCAGCTTAGTGGGATAAGACTTGGTTATTGTTATTGTTCTACCCTTCTTCCTTCTCTCACCTAGATTTGTAGTTCTAACTAATACTTGAAATAATTAATTACATTGGAGCATTGTCTTATCTCTTGGTCACACCATGCCTCCTTCAAACTCATCTTCTTCAAGTCATGTCGCCAAAGGGAGTCTGTGCATTTATTTATATTAGTTTTCCTTAAGTCCTAACCCGTCTTTGCTCATCTTTTTTAATATTTCCTATTTATTCTATTTTATGAGTTACATATGCGCTAGCTAAAAGTAAAGACTTGAACAGAGAAAATAACCTATTCTCATATTCCTAAGTCTAACAAAGTGTTGCACTTCCTATCTTTAGTAAAATATGAAGAGAAAAAAATATCATATTTTCATTTTGCTACATCCAACAAAGCGTCAAGTTATGTTATCCATCTCCAGTGAAAATAGAGAAAATGTTTCTTTCTCATTTTACTGCATCCAGCAAAGAGTAAATTGTATAATTTTTTCCTCCATTATCCTAGTGTTTTCCTTCTCCTTCAAGAGTGCTGACGCAATCATCACTTCTGAGAGCATAGAGATTAGTTATGTCTCTTCATCATTTCTCTCTTTCATCCTCTCTTTGTTAATGTGTTAATTTGAAATCAAAGGAATAGTTGACTATATGTTGATCTAATCTTAAAAGGATTGAGGTTACATGCTCTATTAACTTCTTTAGTTTTGGATTGTGTATGAACGATTTGATCTCAATTCATTATTGTCAAGTCTAGTGCATGTTTTGTTTATGGGAATTTTTCTATCTCAAGTAATAAATTGGACAGACATAATATCTATGTGTCAGGGGAAGTGTCAATAAAAAGTATTAGATATCACCTAGTCTGAGACATTCCTAAACACATATGTTTAAGGACTACAAAGACAAAATGCAACTCTATTTCAATACGACAATATCATATTACAATATTTTCCCAAATTCTGAATCTTATTTACTGCATTTGTTCCCTCTTCATGTTTACAAAAATAAACATATGAGATGAGTGTGAATCGAAAGATTAAATGCTCGACAATGAATTGTATGATAGCATCAACTCTACCATAATTTGAGCTACCAATGCATAGGTAAGATCTTAGAAGAAATTTGACTTAATTCCAAAATATGTAATAGATTTTCTAAAAGCCATGATAATCAATGAAACCATACTATTGAAAACAACAGTTTAGTATGACCATCTTCTTAGAAGAAATTTGACTTAATTCCAAAATAAGTAATAGAGTTTCTAAAAGTCATGATAATCAATGAAATCATACTATTGAAAACAACAATTTAGCATGACCGCCCTCAGCAGTATCAGTATTAGGCTGCATATAACCCCCAAGACATAGCCGAGCCGGCAACCATGTGATAGATTTGCAAAATTGAGCAAGGGTTGAATCCCAGAAAGCCATGGAAATACCCTTCCACATGGGAGCCTACTCGGTACCTGATTTACTCCCTCCCGATAGTGTGGAGCAGTCATGGGAGGGGCCGCCAGGATGACGGATTTCACCTTTGCAGAAAGTATTAGGTTGCATACATGCAAACATGGTAAGCATGACATGGATCACAAATGAAGAGAAATCAAATCATTATCGCATATAGCCAATACCTCTCCAGCTTTCTTTGGTGTGAGTATGAGGTCTTGAGGGAATCCTCTGTCTAAGGCATGTTGTGCAATGGGGGATGGCATCAGCTTCCTCCCTCTGCCCCTTCCAGAAGGTGGTTGAGTGACTATTACTGCAAGCTAAACGAAATGGTTAATCATTGGTCATACAAAGGATCAACTATCTTCACCAATAATAGCAGCAATAGAACTCATGAAACAAAATAATGAATTAGCAGGCGATAGATCAACTTGTGAAAATAATAGAACTTGGTAGCCACAGTTTTGAAATCATGAGTGTATTTCTTCTCCAAGACAAAGTGTGATAAAATAATTAGCTTACAAAGTAACTACAGATTACAAGAGAAACTCTAGGCAAGAATGCTCCATTTTGATGCGTATGCAACCTTCCTGCACCGGAAGGCACTATTTTTAACATTAAGCTTAGATCCGCCTTGGTGGGAGCCTTATGCATTTGGCCCTTTACAATTCTACATAATATCCTAAGCATTGAACTTAATGGTGGGATAACATTCATGTAGCCAACCTCAAATAGATGACATAGGGCTTGTAGTTTTTCTTTGAACCAAACAGAACTAACCTCAACTAAACAACTAAATAGATATTACGCCTAAATCAACAGTGTTTGGAGGTTGAGAATTACAAACAAAAGAAAATCTCAATGGTATATCTCAAAAGTTAATCGACCTTATCAAATATGATAGGATAACAACAATAACAACAAAGCCTTTATTACACTAAGTGGGGTCTGCTATATAGATCTTCCTACGCCATTAGGCTCGATTTCCTACTATATCATCATCTATATTTAAATGAATCTTGTCGTTGCTAACTAACTCTTTTGATCTTCTTCCTCGATTAATGTAAAAATTGGCCACGGTCTCACATAGCATAATTAGAACATTTATTGATCGCCTAAGTATATGCTCATATCATGTTAAATGCGTCTCTTAGAGTTTTTTCGCAATAGGTGCAAATCCGACTTTCTCGCTAATATTCTTATTTCTTATCTATCCATCCTTGTATGTCTTCATATCCACCTTAACATTTTCATCTCACTCTCATCTTCTACCCCATGTACTCGCTTCATAGCTCAATATTCAACTTCATATAATATAGCAAGTCTAACCGCTATTTTGTAGAACATCCTTTTAAGCTTTAAAGGTAAAAAAAACTCTTAATGTCCTCCATTTCAACTATTTTATTTGTAGCCTATGTAAAATATCTCTATCAATCGCTTCATCCTTTTACAATAACGATCCTAGATATTTATAACTTTCTTAACAATTGTTTTGCTATGTCTACTACTACTAAACTTAAATTTTATATATTCTATCTTACTCTACTAAATCTAAAACATTTAACTTCTAGTGCCTTTAGCCAAAATTCGAGCTTAGCATTTACTATATCTTTCGCCAAAATTCAAACTTAGCATTTACTCCTTCATGAGTCTCATCAACCAAAACAATAGCATTTGAGAGTTTATCTATAACTATTGTAAAAAGATTTGGACTTAGAGTTGATTTATGATGTATCTCTATTTTTATAGGAAATACTTCAATTAATTCGCCTGGAATGTTCACTCTTGTCATTACATTATTGTACATATCCTTCATTATTTTAATATACACTTTGCTAACACCTTTCTTTTTTAGAATTTTCTATATAATTTCCCTCGAGATTCACTTTTTCCAGGTCGATAAATATTGTGTAAGTCTTGCAACCTCTTCTACCGCTTTTTTATTTCTTCATCCTTCATTAGTGTCCTATTGAATTAATCTTTAATATATTTTATTTGGGTAAATTCCTTGTCTTCCTATCTCTACCTTTAGTTATTTTATAGATGTCTCTTTCCCCTTCTTTTTATATCAAGATGTCAATACAAGCGTTCAAAAGCTTTATTCTTGACTTTAATTACTCCTTTCTTGGCCTCTTTCTTGGTTATTGCATACTGTTTAAAGTTTTTTTCATTATAAAAACTAGTAGGTAGTTCTTTTTCCTTTAATTTCTCTTATACCTTCATATTCCACCACAAAGATTCTTTATTTGGTGGGACCTATCCTCTTGAATCACTAAGTACGCTCTTAACCATTGCTTTTAAATTTAAAGACACTTTATCTTATATTATATTTGAGTCGTCATATATTTCTCCTAATATTTGTGCTCACGCCCTCTACTTAAAGATATTTTATTTTCACCCTTCAATTTTCACCACTTGATCTTAAGAATCATACACATTTTCATTCTACTAATATTATATTTGATGCGCATATCTAACACTATTAACCTACGTTGATTTGTTAAGTTTTCTCTAGCTATGACCTTACAATCTTTACAAAAAAATTTATATCTCTTTCTATCCATAATAAAGTCAATTTAAGACTTATTATTCTTACTTTTCAAAGTAACTAAGTGTTCTTCTCTCTTCTTGAAAAACATATTAACTATTATAAGCTCATAAGTTAATGTGAAATCCAATATAGTTTTTCCATCTTCATTTTTTGTTCCAAAACCATAGCCCCATCTACTACATCATATTTTTCATTTATTATTCTTACATGTCCATTTAGATCTCTATTAAAATCATTTTGTTTATCGGAATATTTTATACTATCTCATTTAAGTCTTTCTAAAACGTATATTTGATGTTTTCATCTAATTTTACTTAAGGTACATATATGCTAATTACATTAACTGTTTCTTTTACTACCACTATCTTTAAAGCTATAATCTATCTATTTTCCTAACTACTCCTAGTACTTCGTTCTTTAACGACCCATCTACAACAATACCTACTTTATTTCTCGTTTTACTCTTTCCTATATATCATAACTTAAATCCTACATTCTCTATCATCTTTGACTTCTTCCTTACCCATTTTATCTCTTGTAAATATAAAATATTATTTATTCTCCTAATTGTTGTACTTTTCCGCAAGTGCACGGTAAGTTGTCAAAGTAATAAAATATCGAATCCACAGGTATTGTTGTTGAATACTAATTGAGATCGTAAAGCAAGTTATCTAGACAATCAAAAGATTGGTTAAAGTCACGAACAAAAGAATTAGAAGGAGAGAGAGTTGAGAGAGTGAGTTAAGTTGGAAAAGTCATTTAGGACTTCGGTTTCACTATGATGATGGTTGACGTTCTAATAATTGTTTTCTTTCCTATCTCTACGTATGTTCGCATGTAGGTATAACTATCTAAGGCCAAACCAGAGTTTCTACCCAAATCCCATGTCTCTTCGTAAGAAGGTCACCTAGTGTCCACTTAAAGGATTACCCTTGTCACACAGTGATTGAAATACCATGCCGCCCGGCACGGCCAGTTTTTACCGTTCCGTCACAGCACCGAAATCGACACACGCGACAGGACGAAAGTCTCCGACAGAAAAAATCGCGCCACGCGATCGCGCGGCAGAGGGAATCGCGAGATTCGCGACAACGAATCGCGACCGATTCCTCCTATCGATCGATTAATCAAAAAAAAAAAACTATATAATGTAAAGTTAGCGAGTGAAGAGGCAACGGCGAGTGAGTGAAGAGGCAGCGGCGAGGCGAAGCGACGGCGAGGCAGGAGCGAGGCGGCACGGCCACGGACTGGTATGATTTCAAAGTGGAGGAGTCGCAGGCGCTGTCGGAGGTGTCGCGGGACACCTCCGGTGCCGCCGGAAGCATCGCCGGACGCCTCCGGCGCCACCGGAAGCCTCGTCGGACGCCTCCAGCATCCATGTCCGCTCCGCATCCGCGTGCACGTCGGGAGGCGGCCAATGACACCTCCGG
>JBBUKS010298299.1:0-20806 GCA_038050645.1 Hedychium gardnerianum
ATCCATCTAGGTGACAAGACCTGGATAGTAGATGCTTTATTTCATAGAATGCTCCAATTGTTGGCAGTTCATCTTTGGATTGACATTTCTGAAATATTAGGAAAGGGAAAGTTGATTAGAGACTAAGAAATTAATTTCTCTTCCGATGGATGACCATAATGATGAGGGGTTTTTGCATGATATACATTCTAATACTCATCTAACTCAGCTGCAGGAGTTATTTTATCATGGTTGGTATTAAAGATAAGATAAGTCAAGCAATTAACAAAAAAAAAAGAGAGCTTACAACAATACTGTTAAAGGCTTCAAGAAAGGTTCAGCTTGGATTTGAGTATGCTGAATTTGATTATCTACCTACTTCTCCCAAAAGTTCAAGCGATTAGGAAACAGATCAATTGTTATATCTATATTCCTAAATTCGTCCCTTTCAAGTAGGAGTAACTATATTTGACTAAGCCAAATCCATCACATGAATAAGATCAGCTAATATTTTTGACACGAAGATTTGACACCTCTTGCTTTAACACCATGTTAAAGTTAATTGGCTAGCCACTTATAAAGGACTGTTAAGAAAAGAACTAATTTAAATCCTTATAACATACCCTTAGTGTCTGAATGTTGTTCTTAATGACCCAGGTCAAATATGTTTTTGGGTAGAAGAATAATCAGCCACTACAGCCTTACGAAGAATCATTTCCAAATTGGGCTATTTTAGCAAATTATGTTTTCCTATCGACAACTACATCAAGTGCATTTCAGAAATCTAAGTTATTCAGGAGTTCTATTTTCACAAAATTATAATGCTTAACTTATTTTACAAATATAAAAAGAGTTCAATTGTGGCAAAAGGCGAAACGCTCGCCTCCAGCGCCCCCGCCAGTTCGTCCCAAGACCAACATGAAGGAGGTAAATCACGGGGGCTAGTCTAGCCAGCCCGAACAGTGATTAGTGCATAAGGGGGGCAGGAACCTGACTACTAACCAGGATTTGACCCCTAGACTTCATTATGACAACACCTCATGTACTAACCAACAGTTCATCCCGTGGGACCATCAGTATATGAATTAATGAATACATTCTGTATTGACAAAGCCATCGTGCATTTATATCTTTTGTTTGATTAAAAGTGTTGTGTGTATATAAATTTTTGTATTTTCCATTTAATTTCTATATTTTTTTTTATGATTTTCTATCGTCATAAAATTTATGAATAAAAATAATTGTTTCATATTCATTTCATTTCTAACTTAAATTAAAGGATAATTGTTTTTTAATATTTATTTTGATCATTATTTATTCCACTTGTGAGGAATATCTAATCTATTCTATGAATCAATTAATAATTGCTAAAATCTCTTTAAGCTAAAAAACACAAACAAATAGTCCTTTAGTTCATGCAAATGTTGATCTCTTTGCTAAACCTCCCTTGAATCACAATGTCAATCCCTATAGTGAAACCTTTGCCTACCATCGTCAAGCCGTGTTTGTCCCAACTATTTGAAAGTATCAACTACAACAGATTGCTTGGTTTGTCTCTTGGAGCTTTTGCCACAAGCACAACATCTGCCTTGGCTGCTGGTAATGAGCTACAACATATCCGTTCGCACATCCGTCGCTGTCGATCCTTCGATCGTCAACGTAGGCAATGCTCATCCCTCCCTTGTTCATGTCTTCTATCCAAATGCCCATTGCAACATCTTCCAACTTGAACATCTGCACACCAACATCACTAGAGTTAAAGGCCAACAAAGAACAACAAAGAGTACTAGTTTAAGGCAAATAGAAATTTTAAAAGAAGAGTGAATCGAATTATGATCTCGAGCACCTTCAAATGCCCTTCCCTGTACTGCTTATATACGGCTTTTGCGATGTCACACGATACAATGTAGCCGGGTCCATGAGCCCAAGTCGGGTAGTTCTCATCAGGCCATTCCTTCAAGAAAGTAGAATGCTTACTAATAGTATTAGTTCTGGTTTTGGAACAACATAAATGAACATTACCTCTGGGGTTATGTACCACTTGCTGTCCTCATTTCGATGAGGTTGAGATTCATTGTTGATACGGCCATACAATAGCCCGCTTGTCGCCTTTTCTTTCTCTAGTTCGGTGAGCAATTCATCGACACGAACAAAAGAGTCGTCGTCTGTTTTCATTACATACTTTGCTGATACAATGTTTGTCTGTTAAAACATGGGTTGAAGTTCAAAGTCAATTCGGAACATTTTAGGCTTTTTGTGTGATTGCTGAACTACATTACCCCATAGATACAAATTGATATTGTCTTCCATGTTATTAGAGTATAGTAATCGATGAACGGCATCAGTTGGATATCTCCATAGGTGCAAGCCTCAATCCAAAGTTGCTCATTTACCATTTTGTTTTTGTGCTATTTGATAAACAAACAAACAAACAAACAAACAGTAAGAAATGTAACATGGAAGATGTGAATGTACCAAACTTAGAACAAAGAGGAAATAGTATTGACAGCTGAAATGAAGTTTGAATTGAAGTGCATATGGAATTTGAATGCTTACCAGACCTACGAAAAATTGCACGGCGACAGATCCAGATCGAATGGCTTCGTACTGTTTCCATGTTCTTCGAACTGCCATTCTGTGCCTGAAATTGTTTGCGGTCGAGAACACACCGATGAAAAGCTTCACAGGTTTGTGAATTGGCATTGGTTGTGACTTTATTATGTCCAAATCTTTAACATACTTGAAATCCTCTAAAGTAGGCAAACCACTTGCAAGAACAGAAATCAGTTTAATGTCTCCTGTTATTCTCACTTCACTCACAAGCCATGGCTCCATGCTCTGAAAGAACAAAAGGCACAACTCAAGGACATAAACCGATGAATCGAAAAAGAAGAGAGGTGATAGTACTTCTCGGTAGGCGAATGAAGTTATGTGCTTGCCATCGACTGTCATTTGGATACCCTCCAATCCCATCCTAATAGTAGCAATGGCAAGATTTCCTTGCCTAAAAGGAAAGTATTTTCTTTGTCCTACGACATCAATTAGGCCTATAGATCTCCTTGAAAAATTGTACTCCTTGTCTTTGCCGATCATGGCAGTGCATTGCTCTAAATCATCAACTGAGCCTAAAATTTCATTAACAGGAGAACAGAAAGTACATGATGAAAGACTAAGCGAGTATAGTATCGACAATAAGTTTAAAACAAGATCTTAAATGAACTTTCTAGTTGAGTGTGTATTTTGCTACTTTTTCTTCTTGTATCTAGTAGATTGCAAAACTTTTTAACTAAAAATGGAAGGCGAGAAATTGATCATGTCTGTACCTCTCAAATTGTTTTGAACATCTTCAGAAGGACATCTCTCCTCTATGCCCCAATCAGTAGCTGCACTCCATGAATTCTGGACAATCACTGGATCCTCAGTCATTTCATCACCGTGAAGCCGCACATTGTAACGCAAGATGATCGGAGGATCTAGCTCCGACGGAAGGCCTGCCCCGACTAGTTCGATCTGAAAGTTACCGAGCAATCCACTCGGAGTGCCAATCACTGTGATTGAGGAACCATGAGTCAGTCCACAGGGAATCACCAACTTGAAACCATCATCAACTAACTCTGAAGCAATCATTCTTCGAATCGAATACGGGCACAATTTCACCTTTTGCTTCAGTTTTGCAGTTCCATTTCTAGAGCCATTCGACTTTTCCTCTTCGACCGAGTCCATGAGACTTTGCCATGCAATTACAGCTCCTTGACTGGCCTCAATGGCATTCGGTAAGGCCTGAGAGGAGTTCAACAAGCTGTCCAAGTAATACCAAGTCTGAAGGCACTGTGTCTCTGAACTTGAGAGAATTCTAGGAGAGAAAAGGGTGGAGAGCAGCATGTCATCAGGCAGGATTTGTGTGCCATTTCGCAGATCGATTGATACAGATGCCGGGCTCCGAGGATAAGACCAGGAAAGATGAACAGATGAATCAAAAGAGACAGGAGTTTGAAGAGGACTTCCAATTAAGGGGTTCTTCAATACTACCATGAGCCTCAGGTGAAATGACAAGAGTAAGAACAATAACACTAGCCCTGCAGCCCAGTTTTTCAGGACCATCCTTGAAGATTTTATTCTCTAAACTAAAACCTTTAGAGCTGATAGAGATACAAAGAATCACAAGTCAACTAGCATTTCTTTCTGGAGATCAAAGAACAAAAAACAAAGACCAATAAGCAAGCTAATTACTGTTTCAGCAGGAGGAACAGCAACTCTAAGAACCCTAAAAGCTCCCTTTTCAGTGCAAATCACCAAAGTCAAAGCTATACATTGCTTCTGGGAGAAGAGAAAAGGTCCAGAAAACAAGACAAAAACAAAACAAAACCAAAGATGTGGCGACCCATGAACATCGTTGACTTCGGAAATCATCAAAGTTACTGTTTTGCATTGACTTGAACTAAGGGGAAAAAAAAGAATTTTACATGCTCCGGAATTGTTCATTTTCATGGCTTTGGATCGAGCAGATGCAATATATTTATGGATCACACTTGAACAAAAGAGATTTTGACGAGGAGGAAGAAGACAAACAGACACTTTGCTTGTATTTTTATGTAAATTGGAAATACATCGACAGTTGATGAGCTTGAAAATATATCAAAAACTGATTGGTGGCAAGTTGTACAATGAAATCGTAAATTGTGAGCTTGAAAAAAGAATCACTCGTATTAAAGAAATCATAGAAATCATGTTAACTGCACATGTTTATGGTCTCTCTGACTTTTTTTTCAGAGTCAGGTTGCAGGTGAAGGCCAGACTATATATATTTTCTAATACTTTACTTTTGAGTGAATTGTGGGAGAAACAAAACAAAATGGTTCCTGAATTGGAGAGATTCCTGCTACTTTTTTCATGGCGTTGAGGTTTATTCTGTTTTGAAGCATGATTACTGTTCGTCACTAAATGCTGTCCAGTTGATGTTGCATCTTCTCACCTAACTTTGTGTGCATATAAACACACCTCGCAACATAAATTCTTTCTTTCTTTCTTTATGCACCTCCAATAATGAATGACAATAATGGAACCTGAAGAACGCCAAACCTTTAGAGAAGAGAAAATTTCTCAACATGGAAACAGCAAGAAAGATGGTTCCCTAAAGATTCTCCTTTCTACAAACTTGATTTTGCTCAATTTCTTGTGACACCAAAGCAGCTGCTCAGTTGTGATCCTTGGCATCCTCAGAACTCTTGCGACCAGCTTCAAGTCCACTTGAGAGAACAAAACAGCTCGATTCAGTTTGTCCTCTTTAGGTTTTCTGAACTTCACCAGGCAGTTGCATGTCCTTGTAATGTCCTTGATCTTCTTCTCCTTCTGAACAGAATGATGAAATGCTTTAAATCAGTATTGATATAATTTTTTTTTTCTTTCAACAAAACTATGAATTACCTTGTTTAACTCGAATTGGATGTCTTCCAGCAGGCCGGCATCTGAAGGATCTTGCAGTGCAACATGAGTACTGCCCATGAGCACTTTGAGAATCCCAACAGTTTGATCCTTGTCGGCTTTGATGAACTCCCAAAAAATTGTGATGGACTTTTTCATGATTTCTTCCATCATTTCACCACTTATGCCATTCGAGCAATCCTCTGGAACAAATTAAATCAAAGGTTTAGATCCTCTACATGTCTGAATATCAACAGTTTTGGAGATGCTTGCATTATTACCTTTAAGCATAGGTACTTGGAGGAAATTGCGAAGAACACAGCGGTTTTTGATGTAATATGGCAATCTCGGCCCTTCATACGCTTCGTTCTCGATGAATCTCTGAATGTTCACTTGGAATTGCTGGAATTCTCCGGCCGCCTGGTCGTAAAACCGGTGCCCGGACCGATCGAAAAGCTCAGGCAGTGCTTTCTCATACTGCCATCTCAGGAACTCCCAGGAGAGGCATGCTTGTCCAACATAAACCACTTCGAGATCGCCTTGTATCTCCCCGATCAGCTTCTGCGATGGATCGACATTGGATTTACGATAAACTGACGAAAAGCTTTGCGAAAGAATGGATTGAATTACTAGTCCTTGCGCCTTCCTTGATCCGACCGACCGAAGAGGATCCTTCAGCTGGAGAAATCCTGTGAGTTGAGCAAGAAATCTAGTTTGAAGAGCTAAAGACAAGGAATGACATTGCGATTCGAGCAACCAACCAACCTATTGCATACATCTTTTGGTAGATCAAGATATCGAACTTCCTCATCCTTTCTCGGTAGCTCCAGTGTGACCTCTCCGTCTCGTTCAGTGGATCCTCATGGAGAAAGCTCTCGTCCAACATCAATGGCTTTAGGTCCTCCAATCTCCTGGAGCTCTCTGACTCCTCGAAAATGGTCGGGAGGCCGATGTCCTCGAGCTTTCGAAGCTCCATCCTGAGTTGCTCGATGAGCTCCTGGTGCTCCCACAGTGCCTCCAATTCATCATAGTCCTCTCCAGCAGAGCTCTTCATCTCTGTCTTCCGAGTATGGTGTTGCTGCTCCCTAAGATCACTGTCCGAGTTTTCAGAATTGGGGATCGATATCGAACCGATCTCGATTCTTGCATTTAAAGAGCATGAGCTAGTGCCAGTGGAACTGTAATCCAGTTGTGGTCCAACACTGCATGGATCAGTAAATTCTTCGATTTCGATATCTTTTTCAGACAAATACACATTTAGTTCTTCCACAACCTCATCAAACAAACCGGTTTCAGAATTCATGCTCTTTTTGATCAAACTGCTAAAACCATTCTCGCGCTTGCAAATCCTTGTTTCAGAAGATGGTTCTTCTTCTTCTTCTTCTTCTTCTTCTTCATCATCATTGTGATCATTAGATATCTGATACTGAAATTTAAAAATGAGACATGGTTCTTCTTCCTCTGATGATGAATCGAGGTTGATGAACTCAAGCCATGTATCATGCGTAGCAGTGTCTTTAACCCTATCATTGCAGCGATCGATTAAGTAGCTGCAAATGAACCTGGCCACCAAAATGATCAGAAGAACAAGGGAATTGGCGAACAAGAACCAGGAAGAGACAAAATGCAGAGCCATCCCCCACAAAGACAGCAACAAGAACACTGACAAGAACAATGATGAGAATGACAGCATGCCTTTCAATCCACCAACAACTTTATTATCTCCACCACCTCAAGCAATCTCTCAGGTGTTCTGCTGTAGGAGAAATAGACCCTTCACCAGTAATTAATCACAGTTGTTTTGGGATCGTTTCCTGAATTGGAATAGATTTGGAAGTTAGGACGGTTTAAGAAAGAAATTTGAGGATAAATTTGACAGAATAATGAAATTTTGGATGCTAATTATAATTTGGGAAAGGGGGATAATTGCATAAATGTCCACAAGGAAAGAGATAAATGTGCAAGATTTGAATCATATTTCTATTTTTAAAAAATAGATTTTGTTGCCATTTATTAAAATTAAGGAAATTAGCAACAAGAAAATTAAAAAAATAGTATGTTTTAAATTAAAATTCTAAATCTTAATTATTAATCAATTTATTTAACCATTTAAAATTGATTAATTCTAAATGATTTTTTAAATAAATCATATTTATTATCGAATTCTTTAATTCTAATAACATGATTTACTACTTCATGTGATCTTAGATGGTCAGGCCTTATTTAAAAAAAAAATAAATTAAAAGATAAATAAAATAAATATTCAAAATTGTATTTTAAGAACTTTAAACCTATAAAAAGTGAATAATATAATAAATTCTTATTTTATTTTTATAAAATTAAAATACATTTTTTAATTACTAGGTCTTCAGGATACAGATTAAAAAAAATAGAGAAAAATATATAAAAATAATTAAGATTCTAAAAAAAACATCAATTCAATAAAAATTATGATGTTATTTTTTTTTATGAAGGTAACAATTAAGACCAAAACTATGTATATATATTACAATCATCGTCGTCGATTGGCAAGAGACTGATTCATCCAACGGTCCAGATCGCCGCCTCTTTCTCGGCCCTTTAGGGTTAGGGTTTTAAAAATCTCCCGCTGACTGTCCACCATTGCGGGAACCACTCGCTATCTTGAGAATGATCTTTACCGTTAAAAATATATGACCTGCATTACTCAACGGCCGAGATGTACATTCAGGACGAGGTATCGTCACCCCAGGTGGTGATGGGAAAGCCGAGCAGGTTCCCATTTGGTGTATATAAATAGTAAGCGAGGCAGGGCGGCAGGTGGAGATCGCTTTCGCAGTCTCGCTTCCGGTGGCATTGCAAGTTCGCTCCAGTGTGCTCGGGAAGTAGCGGCCTTATTAGGGTTAGGTTTTGGGGTTGCAGCGAAGCGTTTGCGATGGCGGCCGACAAGAGCAAGAAGTCGAAAGTCGCCGAGCCAGGAGTCGAAGGGGAGCCCGAGCCCATCGATGGGGAGCTGGTAATCAACATCGAGAAGCTCCAGGAGATACAAGAAGAGCTGGAGAAGGTAACGTTTTGGGAAAAATCATTTCTTTTTAGTTTCTTCACTATCTGTTTCCTTCAGTTGCCATGTTTTCTAGATTTTGTATTTGTTAAAAAAAAAAAGAAGTTAATCTTGGTGGCCTCATCGACGTTTGTACCAATCTTAACATAAAGATAAGATTTTCCCTGTGATTTAGTGTCTTAACTAATCGGTTCCAACTTGCTTGTATATCTTTGGGCGATTGCTCGGTTTATTCTCTTTTAATTTGTAAATAGGCAATTAATTAAACATGTATCTCTTATCACTTCCTTTACCACTTCTCAATGTGGGTTGTCTTGTGATTTTAGATAGAGCAATGTATATTGTCTAGTGTTCATTTTTGGAGCAGAATTTCTTGTTAGGGAATGTATTTTTATTGCTTCTACATAGAGTTTGAAATATCTTTCTTCGTTTCGCCACTTGGCTAGATGGTAGTGGTGACAGTAGTCTACTTGCATCAATTATTATAGTTTACAAATCAAATGTTTAGTGATCTTGTCACTTTCCAATTTAAAATCGTTTGAAAATTAATGCCCATCTATCGTTCCTCAAGCTTCATATTGACGCTCAACCCTATGGATATTGACATTTATGTGACTTCTTAAATCAAAATTGATCTTATACTTTCCATCTATGTGATTTTCAGTTTGCAAATTGACATTTTGATGCCAGATGATTGGCCCATAATTAATTCAACGCCTGTTAATGGATCAATCAATTGTATTTTTAAATAAACATGAATCCATTTAGTACGTGTATCTAGAAGATATAAAGAAACTTGAGATAGTCACAAAAATTAAACCATGAATGAATTAATGAAAGATACATACATGAGGATACTTAATGCTCATGTGTTTATGCTACAGTCTACACATACTAAATTTCCTTTGAACAGTGCTAAACACAATATCAGGATGAGGTTTGGTGAATGTAACTCTAGCTTGGATTTTGATTCAAGATAGTCGAGTGCAATATCTCTTCGAGCTAGATGATTAGATGAAATGATGCTTAACTTTGATATGCTTAGTCCTGAAATGATGCACTGGATTTTCTGTTAGGTCTATTGTTCAAGAAACTAATTTTAGGAAAAACTGCATATCCAACACTCTTCTTCTAGCTTTTTTTTTCGTGTGATGGAGAGTAGTTGTTGCAAACATTCTGGAAAAATGAACTATGTTGTATGATATATGCACTATGATTAGCATAGCATGTAAAAATGATATGGCACCTGAGAGTTTCATCCCTGCTGTTTTCTTATCAAGTGGTTCAACTTCCTTTTGTTTTGATTTTTATGCTTTGGTGTGTTTCTGACCTTATGCTAGATCAACGAGGAAGCAAGTGATAAAGTTTTTGAGGTGGAACAGAAATACAATGAGGTTCGCAGACCTGTGTATGTCAAACGGGCAGACATTATCAAAAATATCCCAGACTTTTGGTTAACTGCGGTATTTAACTTTAACATTGTTATTTGAACCAGAATGCCTTTTCTAGAAATATTCGGTATTCATATCTTTTACGTCTGTGCAGTTCTTGAGTCATCCAGCCCTTGGTGATCTTCTTGCTGAGAAGGATCATGAGGTAAATCAGATGTGATGAAGGAAAACATAGCCAACTCAGATAATTTGTTTAAAGTCATACCCTGAGACTACTCAATATATATTTATTTAATCTAATATAAATTGGCATTCTTTGAATCAGGTTTTCAAGTTCATGCAATCAATAGATGTTGAAGATTTTAAGGATGTGAAGACAGGCTACTCTATTACATTTGTGAGTTATTGTGCATCAGTGCTTGAATCTGAGTTTACATAATCAAAACCTTGCCTTTAATTCTCATTAATTGTATTTGTTTATATCGAGCATAGAACTTCTCTGAGAATCCATATTTTGAAGATAGAAAATTAACAAAGACATATGCATTCGCTGATGAAGGAACTACTAATGTATCTGGTACTAAAATTAGATGGAAGGAAGGCATGGTAAGGCAGCAAACATTTAATATTTCCTTGCTGATCTTTTGACTTGGGTTGTTAGTGTGATTTTTCTCTTCTGTTATTTATAGGATCTTCTTGCGAATGGTAATGCTCAAGAGAAGAAAGGAAGTAAACGCTCCTTTATTGAAGAAAGGTAAATGTTTTTTTTTGTCCTTCAAATTTTTTTGCGCCATTATGTATTAGTTCATCATCATTAACTGTTGTCAAGCCATGTGTTTACCAACTCTTTGAGGTCAGCTACCTCGATTGAACTTTGTGCAACGCATCATTATCTGTTAATTAATTACTGGTATCTTTTTTTAGTACTTATTGTTCACCTCTACTGTTTTTGTTTATTCTGTATGGCTTTAATGATTATTTGGCTAGTTGCAATTAGTTCTCTGAACTAAGGACTTAGGTTGCATTGATGAGTTGGCATCATCAACTAGTTTGATCATTTAGTGAATCTTCACTATTTTATGCACATGTATATCTTTATCCTAATCCATTCTTTGTGAACAGTTTTTTCAGTTGGTTTAATGAAAATTTGCATAAGAACCTCTCAGAAGGAGTGATGGATGAGGTAATGTTTCTTGAATTTCCTTCCAGACCTTTTTTTTTTTGTCTTAAACTGAATTGGACACTATAAGAACAAACTGTCTTGGTCATAACCATTTGGGATGATTAAAAAAAGGCATGATTCATGTTGCTTTTCGTGCGCATCTGTTAAATACAGTTGAACTAGATCGTTACAACCACAAGATCATAATTACTTCTGGACTCTTTAGAATGTAGAATCTCTTCATTTGCAGTAAGTACCTTCTCTTACAAGCACATGTGCAGGTGGCTGAGATAATCAAGGAAGATTTGTGGCCCAATCCTTTAAAATACTTCAACCATGTATGTTTAAGTAGCTAACTTGTCTTTCCTATTCCTCCCTGCTGTCTCTCTCTCTCCATTTATCTTCCATTGAACCTCATATTCAGAAACATAATTCAAAATCATTATTTGATGTCACAGGAAATCGATGAAGATGATTTTGATGGCGAGGATGATGAAGAGGTATGCCACTTCCTAACATTTTACAGAGTTTTGCATACCGCTGTTGTTATTTCAGCGAATGAATATTCCATTCTTTTTCTTTGATCTTTGTCTCACCTGGTTCCATTTGTAAGCTTAACACGTTTAAGTTACAATAACCGAAAAATGGCATATGCTAGTTTTTCTCATGCTCATTGTGAGTAAATACTTTGTTAACCTTGAATTTTCTTATTATTTAATCTATTAATCATTAGAGAATAAGAATATTTTTAATTGTCTGCTCCCATTTTTTTTTTTACACTCAAAAAAAATTTCCAACAGGTATTGGAAATTTTGTCAAGCATCAAAATCACCCATACACAGAAAATTCACATCCATCAATGAAGCCAATCCAACTAGTTAAACTGTATTAATATTAGCCAAATCTAGTTTAAACGTATGCTATTTGCAGCCTTGTTCAGAGTCTTTCCTTATGATTTCAGTTGAAACTAACAACCGGGGAACTTTTATTTCTTTTTTTCATTTTCCTGAATGTAATATAAGACTCATATCTCTCATAATAAAATGTTGAAACTATGGGTTTACAGACGATATAGTCTTTTTTTTCTTTTAGCCAATTCTTTTTGAGCAAACTGGCAGTGACTAATTAATCTTTTTCTTGCTACTAGGAAACTGATGGGGATGACGGCGAGGATGATGATGACGACGATGAAGAGGATGAAGACTGAGATTGAAAGTGTTCACCATTTTACGATAAGCACAAGCAAGACAAAGCTTTTTTTATAGTCAGTCAACGATGAGATGGAGATGGAGATGGCGATGGAAATGTTGTGTTGTTTCCTAAATGCAAGAAGCTTAGATGTGTTAGATTCCTACAAGCTTCATACACTGATAGTTTAGCATCATGACTGTTTGGGATTCAACTTCTATGACTACATTTCGCCCTTTCAGTTATATATAGATCATTTGATTACAAACTTGTTCTAACTTTCGAGTAGTGAACTGAAAATGGATGTCTAAAGTCTAGCGTTTGGTGATCTACTCTGTATTTTTTTGACAAAGTTCGAATTTTGTGGTTCAACTTGTTATTTGGCAATTTTAATTTAGACTCTTTTCTTTTCTTTTCTAGCAGACTGAAAGGCTGAATTTGTTTGTTGGTTAAGAAGTATAAATGTTTTTTTAAAAAATATGTTAAATAATTCAGTATCTAAATATAAATTGAAATATTAATTTTATAAGTTTTCCACGTAGCTGAGAAATGTTCTCTCCGCTGTTGACAGAGGGATAATGTGCTGTGTTTCAATTTTGCAAACTGAGGATAAAATATAATGTTCTAAATATCGAGGGGTAAAATGAAATTTGAACCGACTGCGTCATGTACATGTAGACTCAAATACGTGGAACGGGCGTTAACGGCAGAGCAAGCATCGGACGAGCCCGTTCTCGTTGCATTCCGGGCATCGCCGGAAACCTCCGCCGAGCTCCTCTTCCTCCACGTAGACCTTGCAGCTGCCGGAACAGGTCTCGCAGGGGACGAACCTGACGTCGCCGCACCACTCGCACCCAATCTCCCCGCCGCTACCGCGGCCTCCGCCCTTCCCCTGCGGCGCCATCTCGCAGCACTCCAACAGCTTGCCGAATATCCCCTGATCGTGAAGCTGCCGCACCTCGTCGGAACCGCCGATGTAGCTTCCGTCGGCGAAGACGCGCGGCAGCCGGTAGCCGGGCCCTAGTATGCCGACGAGCTCCTCCTTGAACCCGGCGTGCATCGACACGTCCCGCTCGTCGACGCGGACGCCGTAGCCCTTGAGGATCGTGTCCACGGTGCAGCACTCCTCGTAGGTTTTGCGGATTCCGCGGAGGCTGGTGAAGTAGAGAACCACTTTCCCCTCGCCGCCGGGCGGGCATTTGCAGTAAGGCGCCACCTTTGCGGAATTAGGATTTGTGTTCGCCTTCTTCGCGTCGATCTTTTGCTGGAACTCGTTGATCCTCGCTCGTACAACGCTGAGAGAGGGTTTCTTCTTGTCTTCTTCCTGCTCCATTTCCCTCTTTGGGGATTGATTTAGGGCATCGCGGAAGGCGGACAAAATCTCGGGGTCGAAATCGGAGAAGACGGAGTCATCGGGGCTGAGCTCCATCCACTCCGGCTTGGGCGAGTAGCTGCTGGTGAACTCGGAGTCGGGCGAGGAGCGGTGGCCGTCCCGGACGGTGTGGAACGAAAAGGAGCGGTGGTGGGCGGCGGGAGGGAGGAGGAGGAGGGGGCTGGCGTTCTCAAGGCCGGCCATGAGCTCCCATGCGTTGATGACCTCGGGCTCGTTGGGCGGGGTCATCGTCGGCGTCTTGGGGATCCGCCGCTCGATCATCTCGGACCAAGTATCGTGGCAGCAGCCGATCTCCCTCGCGCTGCCTGCCTTGATCGCCGCCACCGCTGCCACCTGATGTTCGGCGGAGATCTTCGCCGTTACCTCGTCGTCTGAGCTGTGGTCTCCTTGGTCGAGCATCAGCGAGCCGAGGGTGGAGGAGGTGAGCGAGACGGCGTGGTAGCCGTCCCCGCTCCGCTGCCGTTTGCCTCCGGCCAAATGGACGGGAAGCGACTGGCAACGCCCGACGACACCAGGGCTCCGCCCGCCGCGCAGCTGCTTCGAGCCCGTGCAACCCATGGCGATCCCAAACAGCCGCCCGCTCTCTCTCCTTCGATCAGAAGACGAACTGCGACAAGATTCAACAGCACCAGCACTTTGGGAGACGATCGCAGCTCCGAGATCCGCAAAACATGAAGCTCACGAACATTCCCTGACACACTTCTTCCCCATTTCTCAATCGCGAGGAAGGTCAAAAAAAAAAAAATCAGCGAAACCTCTCTCGATTAGCGCGACCAAACAGAAAACAAAATCGGATCAAATCGAATCTTAAATTAATGAAACATCAAATCCAACGAAGAACAGAACAGAGCAGAGAACCAACAAAAGTTCCGCTTGATCGCAGGAACAGATCAAAGTTGGCAACTTGGTTACCAAAAAAGGAATTCCAGAGCGAAACAAATCAGATTTAGCTGGAACCAGATTCCCCACAACTCAGAGAAACACGGAAGGGAGAGTATAACAGCCACAGGACAAGAACAAGTCAGAGGGCGACAGAGATTTCGTGCCCATGAACTCGGATGACCATAAAAAAGAGGAGGAGGAGGAAGAAGGTGCCGCCCACTACGACGCGGTAATCAACTCAGATGCGCGCCGGAGTCAAAGGGAAGAAAGCGCCAAACCACCATGATCTAGAAAAATGCGACGTCTGACTTCTTCCTTCCTTTTGACCTTCCTTCTTCCATTTCTCTTTCCGTCTTTAGGGTAATTATGGAGATCCCAGCAGAGGGCAAGAACCGGAGAAGATGAGGATGAACAGCGTAGCACTGTAAAGCATAAAGCTCCTCCCTTTTCCTTCTTCCTTCTTCCCTTCTTCCTCGTCGCGTCGCTGTTAAATTCGCAAACGCTCGCTTCAGAATGACACAAGACACGCGCTTTATGGTTTTACGTATTGGTCCTTTTAAAAAATGTTAAATTTCACAAAGGAACCCCTTAGTTTCTTTTATTCAACTATAGAAAAAGACCAATGTAAATGTTAAAAATAAGAGCAAGGCGAAAGCATTTTAGTGGTTCCTAATTTTTGCCCCCAAATTTGGTAAAGATTTTATTTTATTTATTTATTTATTCTAGTTTTTTTCCTTTTATTTATTTATTTTGCATAAACACAAAGGCACCCCTGAGTTTCTTTTATTCAACTATAACTAACTTTGCTGGACTGGTGAGGATAGACACACAATCACCGATCTCTATTTAATCAGGTCGGATAACGTCGAATCTGGGATGATCGATTCGATTTCATGAAAGTTTTTCACCGGCCACCAGAGTAAATCAGGAAGCGCTAATAGATGCTCATCCAAATGATCAGTATTCTAAAACCCGCTTTTTATTGAAGGAAAAATTCTCTGTAATACGCCGTAGCTAAGATTCGAACCTTAGACTCTTTGATTATTCATTGAAGGATCTAATCCTCGCATCATTGTCCCGGGGTGACCTTTACCCATTAAATATTGTTGGATGAGAATTCATTATTCAATTAACATTCAATTAATTTACATAATTAAGATTCTAATTCTTGTTTGCCTCCCTGTATTTCCACACTAACAATCTTCGATATTGTTTTTAAATCTTTAATTTGGCAGGTCGAGATAGTCGATCGAAATCTATGACAATAAAATCTAGTTATGTTTATATTAAAAAAAAAATGATTTCATAAA
Source organism: Hedychium gardnerianum (assembly GCA_038050645.1). Lineage (NCBI taxonomy): Eukaryota > Viridiplantae > Streptophyta > Magnoliopsida > Zingiberales > Zingiberaceae > Hedychium > Hedychium gardnerianum. Next base: position 15,767 of record JBBUKS010298299.1, read on the forward strand.
TAATAATATCCAGTTGCTTCTTGATTGATGAATTGGATGGGAGTTGCCAACCAACGCATTGAAGATGAATAAATTAATTAATCATGGAATTTTTAATTATAATCTCTACGTTAAGATAATATATTAGAATTTAAAAGGATAGTGTTAAGGCCACCTAACCCCTCAACTACTTCCTTCATCCTTAATTACGATATATTTATAAAGATTTTTTTTAAAATAAAACATATAATCACGGGATATTGAACTTCTAGATCACTCATTATAAATACTTTCTATTTTTTTTTGACAATAAATGATTTTTTTTTATGAAACCAAATCAATGTTATAAAATTCATCATTAATTCCCTCAATTTACATGGACCCAACTTATTATTATCATCTTCTTATTAAAATTCTAATTAAATTGCCCTGCACTATTTTATTGTTATATAATTAATAGATTAAAGAGAGAGTATTTTTTTTTACTAGATAAGATGGTAAAATTTTCCATAAATTTTACTTTATTTATGAGTAGATAGATTATTTTTTTTAATCTTTCAAAACTTATTTTAATATGATTTTTGTACGTATATTAGCAATATCTCCTATTTAAATTATATTCACAATTTTAGTGTTTGTTGCAACTCATTGAAAAATAGTATTTGTTAAAAACTTGAATCATAAAAATGTACTTAATATCCATTTTTTGATGGATGGTCCCGATAATTAATTGTCTCATTATATTGTTGACTTGCCGAGTTTTTTTAATTTATTTCGATGTGATTTTTCTATTTAGAAAAAACAATTTAATTTAATAAAGAAAAAAAAAAGTTGCGGGGAAGACAATTAAATGGGCGTGGATGTGACTGGGGATGGAATGGGAGGTCACGTGATATGGGCAATTCTCTCGTCCGAAATGGGTCTATTTCTAGTGACCGGTTTATGATCAGGCCGAGCTAGACTCGAGTCGAACCGATAAACCACGCAGGGTCGAGCCGGGCGGGTCAGACCTGACCTGAGGCGGCTTTTTCTTCGTTCTTAAACCCTAAACTAGGGTTTGGTGCTATTTATTCCCATCTCCGTCTAGCAGCCATTCTTCTTCTCGGCCTTTCCCTCTCCCATCTCGTTCTTCCGCGCCGTCATCTTCACCGGCGAGAACGTCCGAAGGCCGCAGCCTGAATATTTTTCGTTCCCTCTATCGTTTTTTTACCTTTCATCCCTTCTTCTTCTCCCTAGGTCCTCGCAGACTCTCCGCTAATGGCTCCAGTGTCGCAGAACTCTAATCTGAAGAAGAAGTTGAACAAGAAGATTCCAAGAGGGGAGGAAGTTCATGCGTCCTCTAAAGAGATTGAATCTCTAGAATTCGATCCAGGCTCCGAGGAGGAGGAGGATGACCGCAGCCAGTCCTCCGACCCGGAAGACGAACTATCCTCTTCGGGTGCTTCTTCCGACGGAGAACCCCTTGCCGACGATTTCCTCGGGGGCAGCGACGATAGTGGTAATTGTGGCTGATAGCTGATTCACGTTTGTTGATTTTGTCAGTTATTTTTGTCATGTGCGTGATGTTTTCGATGATTTGGTTTCAGAGGAAGTGGAAAAGCTGGGGATGAATCTGATCTGGAGGCAAAATCAAGAGCCATAGACGAGGCAAAAGCGAGGGCAGAGGAGGAAGCGCAAGAGGAGTTGCAGCTTAATATAAAGGGGGAATCTGATGAGTTCATATTGCCAACGAAAGCGGTCTGTTTTGCCTCTATTTTTTTTTGTTGGCATTCTGTAACTTCTGCCTTAACATTATCACAAAAGGTTCACTTTTTTTTTTGTACTGAGATATGAGTGATGATACAGGAACTCGAAGAAGAAGCTCAGCAACCGCCCAATCTTCAGAACATTCATCGGAGGATCAATGAAAGTGAGTAGGCGTATCTCCCTTATAACTGAAGTTCTTGCAATTTTTTTACGGTGTAATATGTTCAAAATGCAATTTGAATTTAATTGGTACTATTAATTCCTTTGATGCTTTCGGCAGTTGTTCGCATACTATCTAATTTCAAAAGTCTGAGGCAAGAGGGTGCTTCAAGGAAGGACTATATTAATCAGCTTAAAACAGATATAATGTCTTATTATGGATACAATGAATTTCTAATTGAAACTTTCATGGAGGTGATGATGATGGTTTCCATGTATTATTGATTTCTCATCTCTTTTGCTTGCCTAATTTTCTCAATGTAGATATTCCCAGCTGTTGAACTCATTGAGCTACTTGAGGCTTTTGAAAAGGGCCGACCAGAATGTTTGCACACAAATACTTTAAAGGTAGCCAGAATCTAGTGCTATTTGTTTCTTTTTCAAAGATCTGCCATCTCACGATAGCTAATTGCTGGATGAAATGATGCTTTTATAACTGATATTCTTGTTAGGTCACCCATTCCTTGCTGCTTCTAATTTTTTAGTTAATAGACTCGTAGGCGTGATCTTGCTGGTGTTCTAATAAACAGAGGAGTGAATTTGGATCCAATAGGCAAATGGTCAAAGGTAACATCAGTCACGGTTCTTAGATGTTCTCAATGTATTCCCTCTTGTAGAAACTTGGAGAGTGATATGTGATATACTATCGCAGGTGGGTTTAGTTATTTATGATTCTCAAGTGCCAATTGGTGCAACTCCTGAGTATTTGGCAGGACACTACATGGTATGCATTTTGTGGCACTGAATTTCCTTGGAAATCAATTTCTTTGTCTTATTTGTTTTCTTCGTACTTTGATCTAACATTTCTTTTCTCTGCTTTTTAGAAACAAGCTGCAAGTTCATTTTTACCAGTGATGGCTCTAGCTCCACAAGATTAGGAGCGAATAGTTGACATGGCGTAAGTAGCTTTTAGTATAGCCTTCAAGTGCTTCTACTATTTCTTTCTTTTTAGATTGGCAGACGCATTACATGAGTATCATTCATCAATAGCATCAACATGTAGAATTTTTAACTCCCTATTCAAAATTAAGGTACATTACATTGCTTGTTTATTTGGAACATAATCAGTTTGGCCCTTATCTAGAGTGTAGATGATTTAATATCTCGTGTTATTCCACATGCTTGTCAGGAAGTATCTTTTACTTAAGGATGATAAGGGTTCATAGGTTGCGATCTCCTATGAAGCGAAGGATCCTACAACTCGATATTTTTGGCTTGTTCCATATATTTTGAGTTTTTTTTCACCCTAGCATCATCCATTATGTACTAGAGTTCATTATCTTCTCTAGCATTGCCAATCCTCCTCGATCTTAGATCATGAATTCACAATTTGCAACTAATTTACTAATGCAATTAAGTTCATTGATGAACTTGCTAATGGAAACCAAATAGGATAAATTTGGTACACGCAACACAAATTGGAGAGCAACTATTTTTGTCAGTCTTATTGAATTTTTTTTAGCAATAGAGAATACACAAGTCTTGAATTTTTTTAGCAATTAAGTTTATTGAATTTTTGTCTGTCTCTTTCTCTCTTTTATTTTTTTGTTGAATGCATAAGGCTGATTGTGAGTCATCATGCCCATGTTCTAATTATTGTTCCTTTTGTTTTGTAGTGCTGCTCCAGGTGGTAAAATTACATATATTGCCGCCCTTATGAAGAATACAGGCAAACACAATGTGCTTTATTTGATTAGTTGTTTAATTGCTTCAATTTTATTGGAAATTGTGCTAACATTAATAAGTGGGTTTACTAGAAAGAATACAATAAAAATATTAGTAACCGAGTGGAAATGTTGTGCGAACCTTATAGATGATAGAATGAAAAGTGTATAGATTGAGATGATATCGATATGCTTAAAGAGAATCATTAGTTTCTTTAGGTAGAAGAGTAGAATAATTAGAGTGGAAAATATAAGACAGAGAATCAAAGAAGTTTGTAAGTTTTCAAATCTGTATAACATCCAAAAATATCCAGACAAATATGATTTGGTAATGATAATAATTTTTATCAAACAATTTCACTTTTATTTCTGGTTATGATCATATTAGACTATCCAAACTTCCAAGCCTCTTTTCCTCACTTTTTGAACATTTGATTGAAGCTTTAATCGATTTGAATATTACTTGTGATAGTGATATAATATTTCGTGGAGCTCAATTGAGGGATCAAAATTCATATAGCACCCAAAATATTCTGGACAAATATTGTTTGGTTGTGATAATGGTTTTAGCAAACATTTTCACTTGTATTTCTTTTTATAATCATATGTGACCATTAATTAAGTGACATTACTGTGAATATTTCCTAAGGAGAAATCATAATAGCATTTGGCTTGGCATTTCATTTTTTTTATTACTGTTGAAGGAAATTAAAGACATTATTTAATGATCTATACTATAAACTTCAAAATATGATAGCTTCTAGTTTTACTAGTATTCTCATTGATGTAGTTAGATAGCTTGAAAGATAAATTAGCCAATCTCAAAGGATTCAGAAACATGATATTATATGTGAATGCTATTTTAAATTAGCAATCACTCTTAGTTTCACCACATTATCTATGCTAGCATAAGAAAAACTGGCAGGACAACATTCCAAGATATTGAGCTAATGCTTTACATGTGCTATGGAGCTATGTTCTAGTACATAGGAGGGAAAGTTACATCACGTTTCCTGTAGGTGTTTGTTTAATATGGAAGCCAAAGAAATTTCTTTACTACAGATTAGGAACATATAGGATGTTGTCTGTGGATCAGAACATATTATTTGATTTATGTGCGTTATATAGTCACTGCTCACTATGGTTGTTTGGGTAATTTGATTGCTTCTGAAGTTATTGAGATTTTCTTTGAATTTCTTCACCTTAATTCTGCCAGGAATAATTTATGCAAATGAATTTAAAGAAAGCAGGCTGAAGTCACTTACAGCTAATATACATCGCATGGGTGTTACTAATACAATAATTTGTAACTACGACGGGAAGGAGGTTAGTTATGAGAATTTTCAGTTAATATAAGTCAGTGAATGGCCTAATTAAATTGCTGACTTCAAGATATCTTTTTCTGTTTCTGTATAATTTCAACTCAGATACC
>JBBUKS010298620.1:0-20793 GCA_038050645.1 Hedychium gardnerianum
TGATTTTCATGCAATTGTCACCCGAAGACCGTTGTGGGAGGCTCTTACTCAACTTGGGGAGAGTATCTCAGGACCTTAGCTGATCATGGGGGATTTCAACATATTGCTATCCATCCACGAAAAGGAAGGGGGACTACCGATTACAAATTATGAATTGCGGGACCTCCAACTCTTTGTCCAAGCCTGCGGCCTCGTGGATCTTCGCTCAATTGGATGTCGATTAACTTGGATAAATGGCGCAATTTCCTGCAAATTGGATTGAGCCTTAGTGAATTCACAATGGTTATTGGAGGATTATGATAGTTATGCGGAGTTCATAGCCCTCAGATGCCTATCAGATCACACTTGTAGTATAGTGCATACTCTAGTTCGGGATCGTGCCCCTAACCGACCCTTCAAATTCTTCAACATGTGGGCGCTACATGGAGAGTTTCAAGATGTGGTTAAGGACTTTTGGCCAACCCTTGTGGCCGGAAATGCTCAGTTTAATCTCAAGGCGAAATTATTTCGATTAAAGGGGCGGTTGAGGGGGCTGAATAAGAAGCACTTTGAGCACATCTCGGAGAAAGCTCAAAGGGCAAAGGAAAGTTTGGAGGCAGCCCAACATGTCATTCTCTTGGGTGGGGAGGCACCAGCCGACTATGGGGACTTGAGCAAGCAAGCCACATTACTTGGGGAAGCAGAAAAGCTATTCTATCAACAAAGAGCGAAGAATGTATACCTCAAATTCTGACCGGTGCACCATATTTTTCCACGATCTAGTCAAGAGGAACAACAAAAGGAATGTTATTGTCACGCTCACTAAACAAACAGGGAAACAAACAACAAGTTTATGGGAGGTGGCTGAAGAATTTGTGGGGTATTTCCATGGGCTGCTGGGTCAAATGGTGCAAATGCAAAGATATGGACAGCTTGCAACTACCTGGACAGCGGCTAAACAACACCCAGGCAGCAGATCGTCAGGCCAGCCATGGTGGAGGAAATCAGAGTTGCTCTTTTTGACATTGGAGAAGACAAGGCTCCGGGGCCGGATGGGTATGGAGCAAAATTTTTCACTTCTTCATGGGAAACAGTTGGGCTGGATTTTAATGCTGCTGTTTTGGACTAGCGAACTCCTCAAACAATAGAATCATACCTTGATTGCCTTGGTTCCTACGGCGAATCACGCATCGGGGGTGGCAGACTATCGACCGATTTCCTGCTGCAATGTTTTCTACAAGGTAATCTCCAAAGTCTTGGCTGGGCGGTTAGCTGCGATTATGGGCAGCTTGCTGGATCCAGTGCAAGCGGCGTTTGTGCAGGGACTATCCATAGAAGACAACATCAACTTAGCATAGAAATTGCTCAGAAAATATGCTCGTAAAAGAATCTCTCCTAGATATATGATCAAAGTAGACTTATGGAAGACATTTGATATAGTGGATTGGGGTTTTCTAGCATTGACACTTGTTGGTTTTGGTTTTCCCCAAAAGTTTCAAGAGTTGATTCATGAATGTGTCACAACAGTCTCGTATTCTATAAGTCTAAATGGCAGACTTCATGATTTCTTTAGCAGGCGGTGGGGTTTAAGGCAAGGTGATCCACTATCACCCCTATTATTTGGATTATGCCTTGAGGTGTTATCGAGGAGATCGAAGGTGGTTTCTTCACTACTGTCTTTTTACTTTCATCCCATGTGTGGAGATACATAGCATATGTAGATGACCTTCTGATTTTTGCTAGAGCAGATATTACCTCAATCACATTGATAGTGAACTGCTTGAAGGACTTTAGGGATGAAGCAGGGTTGAGGGCTAATCCCTGGAAATCTAACATGTATATGACAGGGGTGGATGACACAACAAGGGCAAATCTACTTCAAATCACCGGTTTTGAGGAGGGCACCTTTCTCTTCCGGTATTTAGGTATTCCTCTTGCCACGGAAAAGCTGCGAATTGCCAATTATGGAGAGTTGTCAGACGGGCCGATCCATGGCGGGGCGGGCCGACCCATGACGGGCTGGCCATTTGACGGGTGGGGTGGGCTGATCGGTTATCTTGGCGGGTTGAAAAATCTCCAACCCAACCTAACCCAAGGCGGGTTGCGGGTTAGGCGGGCCAACCATGGGCCCACTAAATAATAAAAAATATATATATAAAAAATTAAAATTTTTTAAGTTTGGGTTACATATTATGCGGGTTGGATCATATTATGAAAAGAAAGGATACTCTCATTAGTTTCCTTGTATTTTAATCAATTTGGTTTCATTCCATTGGCATGTTTAGATGCATCATTTGCACTATAGCGCGCTCAATGTTTGTAACAGATTTTGCATGAACATGCTATCAAATTTTTAATTTGTTTATTATTACAATATATTTATTTTAGTGGATTTGCTCTGTGATAAAAACATTAATGGTTAATTTTGTAACTGAATTATACAATATTCTTGATATTAGATATCATACCATAAGCTGATGAAGCTCACGAGCCCATTGAATTTTCCACTTTAGTTTTAAGTTTTAAAGATTTTTTTTTTCTCAACCCGCGGACCAACCCAAGCCCACCGCGGGCCGACCCACACGGGTCGCGGGCTCAGGCGGGTCGACCCATCTTGACCCACCTTTAAATGAGTTGATAAAATTTCAACCCAACCCACTTAAATTATTTGGCGGGGCGGACCAATCCGACAGACCTAACCCAAATTGACGACTCTAATTATGGACCTCTACTTGATGCAATAACGAAGAAGATAAATGCATGGCCAAATCACACATTATCCTATGCTGGGCACTTAGAGTTGGTCAAATCAGTCCTACAAGGTGTTGAGTGTTATTGACTCTCTATACTTCCTATACCTTGTGGAGTTATTGATAAGATATATGACATATGTCGGACGTTTGTTTGGTCCTCCAAGCATCCACCAATCTCCTGGGCCAAAATTTGTCTATCTAAACAAGGAGGATATGGACTTCGGGATCTACAAGTATGGAATAATACTTTATTTTGCAGGATACTTGGAACATCCAATGTAAGACATTCTTTATGGGTGCGATGGGTCCATCACCACTACATCAAACGAGCTAATTTTTGGCAATGGTGCGCGAAACCCTCTGATTCCATGGTAGCTAAGCGACTTATTGACATTTGAGACGTTCAGGGGCTCAAAGAGCAGCGAATATGAGGCTACTTGAATGGTTTGCTGCGAAGAAAAATGGGACAGCAAATGCGTACGATTTCTTTCGGCTAAAGGGGCCAGTGGTCTCTTGGGCACTAGTGATATGGAGGCTAGTAATGCTACCCAAACACCGTTTTTTTGCTTGGTTGTTTGCTCATGGAAGGCTAAGGACAGTGGATAGACTTCCGTATGAACCGTACAAAAGCTGTGTTTTGTGCCTCAAGAATAATGAATCAAATTCACATATCTTTTTTGAGTGTTCCATTACCAAACTCCTATGGAGCAAGGTAAGAAGATGACTAAACATTCGATGTGAGGTCAGAACCACGGAGAGAGTACTGTAGGTTTTCCAACAACACTATAGAGGAAACCGGCGCATCATGAAAGCGCGATACCTTGCTGTTTCATGCAGGATTTATGTTTTGTGGGAATGTCGCAATAGATGTCATTTTGAGAGTGATGTACCTGACGTTGATAGGATGTTCCACAAACTACAGACACATGTTGTGGATCTCCATTGATTGTATATCAGTATGACATCTCCATATATATATTTACCTTTCCCCCAAAAAAAATTTAAAAATTTCAATCTTTTCTATATATTTTTTTATTTTTTGATGGTTCCTAACCTGTAACCCGCCTTGAGTTGGGTTGGGGATTTCCCAACTCACCGGGATGGTGGGCCTGCCCGCCCCTGGTATGACAGGTTTTTAGTGGGTCGGCCCGCCCCGCCACGGGTTGACCCATTTGACAACACTAAGTTTCATTACATACTCTTTTCTCTAATGAACTCATCATTTAATGATTATATTTTTATTCTTAAAACATTTACCATTTTTTTTTTTGGGCCCAATGCGGGCAGTTGCCCACACTGGCCTACATTAGCTCCGCCCATGCTTAGATGACTAATAAATGCTCGAGTTAGGTGATGTGAAAATATAACAAATACACACATTAAATGAGAAAAAGGAAGAAAAAAAAACTTGGTTAGTAATAATAAAATAAAATAAAATTTATTTAAATATAAATTATGATTTAGTAGGGGATGAATCTAGTGGCATAGAATGATTCATATAACGACCCATCTATTGGGATAAAACTTTGTTGTTATGGTTATTGGATTCATGATAATACTTTTCAATTATGATTGTTCTCCTTGTGGATATTTTGACATTCATGATTACTCTTGGTATGTCTTGGTCACTCCTGATAACTCTTGTTATTTTGTTATACATGTTTTGGTTGCTGTATACTTCTATCAATAAATTATTTTTTTATCAATACAATAACTTTTTAGTACTTTCTTACTATGGCTCCATATGAAACCACATGCTCCTTCGACCTCATATGCAGTATGATGTAGATGTAACTTCATACTTTCTGCGTACGCTGTTTAAATTCTCCATACAATTATGTTATCCTTTCTGTTATGCATGATGCATTTTGAATCACAGTATCGGAGCAGAGAGGTGTATGAACTGCAAAATGTCAAACCAGCATTGTTAGACGATATTGCCGTTGTTCATGCTAGATCTTATATCCATGGCCTTGAGAAGGTATTTTTCCTCACTAAAGCCATGTCTTTTTCAACTATTACACGTTGGTGTTCATCAACTTTCTTCCATGAGGATCTCCGCACAGGTGACTGTGGGTGAACTTATTGTCATAATTAATTCATATATCTGTTGAAATGCCATTTTCCTACAAAGAACTGATGCAGGAAAAGTGTCACCTTCTTCAACCTCTTTTTCTCTGATTATGATAGAATGGACAACAATGAGCTAAACATGCTAGCATAAGAGGCTAGTTAAGAACTCATAAACACCCATTTAAGAAGATCTTTCCTTCTGTATGTTGTGATTGTTTTCCTTTCTTTGGTTGTCTTTGTGGAACGTGAATGAAAATTTTCGTTCATCCTTTTTGTTTCAGATAAGATCTTCCTTTCCATGTAATTTCTGAGTATATACATGGCTTTTAGACTAACTCTTGGCTGTTTGGAATGTGAATGTAAATTCAGCTTCTCCTCTATGATTTATTTGGTTGCTGATTTGTGAATCAAAACATCTAATCCTGCAATCATTGTTCAAAATTAATAGTTTGGTACTTTTGCATTCTATTATTGACAACTGGCAGTGCTAACTATATATATGCTGATTTGCAGTTATGAATTATCTTCCATAACTAACATGTGTTTTCAGCTTGAACTCCAAAATTGAAGTTTGAGAAACTCCTTTTCCACAACTGGCCATGTCTTGTACGGTTTTTCTTCTTTGGCACAATTGTACGGTTTTTCTTCTTTGGCAAGCTAGGAACAAGTGCCTACATGAGGGGGCTGCCTCGAATGTAGATAGCTTGTTCCTAAAGATACAAACCCATGTGTTTCGGTTCTTAGACGCCCCCTAGGCGTATCTTCTATAATATTCTGCTTTAGTAATATATTTACCTTCTCCAAAAAAAAAAAACAGGTTGTATTATGTAAAAATGGTTGTATATACTGCTTTTTGAAAGAACAAAATATAAGATGATTCATGTAATCAATTTTCTCATTTTATTCACAAGATTATACAAAAGCTATACATCTTCTCGAATAACTTATTGAAAAGTATCAGGAAAAGAAGTAAAAATAATATTCATTAACCTTGAAAAATCTTATGAAAGAGTCCCAAGAAAAATTATGTGAAAATTCTAGAAAAGAAAAATAAAAGTGTTAATATAGCATATAACGACAAGAGTGAAGACTCTAGGTGGATGTATTAAAGTTTTTCTATAAAGATAATGGTACAAGGATCAATTTTAAGTTCATATCTTTTTACATGAGTCATGGATGAACTCACTGGACAAATCGAAGACACGTTACCATGGTGTATGCTGTTTGCATATAACATTGTTCTAGCTGATGAGACATATGAAGAAGTAAATGCTAAGCTTGAATCCTGATAAGAAACACTAGAAGTAAAATGTTTATGCTTAGTAGAGTAAAGACTAAATATATGAAATTTAAATTTAGTATTATTCGACGTAGTAGGGAAATTGTTGGCATAGGAGATGACAAGTTGCTTGTAATCAAGAGTTTTAAATATCTAGGATCATTTTTGCAATACAATGGATGGTTGATAAAGATGTTTTATATAAATACAAGCAAAATGATTGAAATGGAGAAGACGTTATATGTTTTTATGATCGTGAGGTACCTTTAAATCATACAGGGAAGTTTTACGACACGATTGCTAAACCTGCTATATTATATGAAGTTGAATGTTTGGTTATGAACTGAGCACACAAGCAGAAGATGAAAATTGCAAAGATGAAGATGTTAAGGTGGATGTGCGGATATGCGAGGATGGACAATATAAGAAACGAGGATATTAAAGAGAAAGTCGAGGTGACACCTATTGAGGGATCAGTTTAAGATGGTATGATGTACTTAAATGATCAATAAATACTCGAGTTAGGCGATATGAAATTATGATAGATATGCACATTAAATGAGGAAGAGAAATACGAAAAAAGACTTGGCTAACAACGATAAAATAAAATAAAATTTATCTAAGGGATAAAACTCAATGACGTAGGAGGATTCATATAGGCGACCCACACTTAGTGGGATAAAAATTTGGTTGTTGTTATTGTATTTACAAGATTATGTAGTGGATTTGTTTTAATCATTTTTCCCACCATGGTTAGGGAACAGGGTGGAAAAGTTTCACACAAGGTTGCTCCATTCTAAAGGAAACACTGTTTGGGTCATTGGACAATCTAGTATTGATAATTTTGTATTTATATGACTGTTGCCTATTAGTTTTGTGCTCTCTCACGAGTCCCTCTTATTCTTAATAAAATGAGACTCAAAGAACTTATGATCAAATCAGGGATAGAAGTCAATCTAAGTTATATGAGAACATAAAACGCTAGTAGATTTTCTCTCTCCATTTTTGTTTGTAAATAGAAAAGGGTTGCATTTGATTTGGCCATGCCACGTTTCTATATTCAAATGTTTGAAAAAATGACTATCAAGATTCAAAATCTTGAGTCTTGCTGAAGTTTTGGATTTTAAGTGGAATGATACTCTTTCGGTACTGTGTATGTGTTTCAACATATAATATTGTGGAGAATTGGATGGGGAAAAAGGAAGGAAATGAAAAAGAAGAATAAAAAGAGAACACATCTATGTTCCTAACTCCATATAAAATGATACATTTTTGACATTTTATTACATGAAAAAAAACTAAAAATATATCAAACATTATATCAATTCATCTTGACACGTTTTATAGAATGTCAAGTAGTGTCAAATGTTGGCACGACATGATTCACACAACACATTTACATGTGTTGAGTAGTTTTGAGTTTTAATAATTTATTGGAATGACAAGTTTCGACAATGTCGCCAGGCACACTACTAGATTTCAATCCATGATGACAACATATACATATCTAATCATGAAAGGACTTATGTATCCCTATTTGAGAGACAAGTATTTCCAAAAATAGTAACAAAGGAGGTCTTGCACTAAATTTGATATTATATGATTACCTTTTGAATAAATCTATAGTTGTAGCACAATACTTTGCCAAGTAATGATTATGATGTCATAAGGATTGGGCAGGTTTTCAATTCCCTATGCCAGTACAATACTTCCTATATTTTACAAATTATTTAATAAATATTCATAAGAAAATCTAGTTTTAGGGACTAAGAATTATGTTACTTTTGGAATCATTTATTTTTTTAAAAATTAGATGGAATGAGGGTAAATAAACTTTAAACAAAATGAAAGTAGTCAAAATATAGATTCAGATAATATTCAAAGATAAGAGGAAAAGTTTCTAGTTCAAATTTATAAGAATAAACTTGACATATTATTCTAATTGTGTAGTAATTAAGTTGATGAGTCATACTCTGATATTTTGAATAATAAGAGATGAATTACATATTAATGTTTCTTAAAATGGGACTCTTTGTATGCCTAAAATTTAACTATAAGTGTTATTTAATTAATGCAAATACTATTAACTAAAAAGACAACCAATGTAAAAAAAACATAGAAAAGATAGATTATCTTATGATTTTTGTTGACTTCAATAAAGTTATTGAATGTCCTTTGGCAATCATCATGGTGCCTACATGATGCCTATTAGAGAAAAAAAATCTAGTAGTTATATTATTGATAAAGGAGATGCATGGTAAATAGTTATTAGCTAAAGCTATTGCGAGTGTAACAAATGATTTTTTAATATTTGTTTACATCAAGGATTAACTTTGCATTGCCTTTTGGTGTATGTTAGTTGCAAATGATATAGTGCTAATTATTAAGAGTGATATTATTAAATTCAAAGCTTGAATTCTATGGAGAAACTTTAGAAATCAAAGGTTTTAGTTTTTTTTTTGGATAAGTATCAAAGGTTTTAGTTTTTTTTTTGGATAAGTAAAAGTGGTACATCATGTATCCAAAATGTACAAAATGAAGTTTTAGGGTCTTTTCAAGTATGATGTAGTATCAATCTGAATAGATACCTAAAGACTTGTCTGCATGTATCTGCACGCTCCTCTAACTCTCACAAAAAACTACGATTTCGAGCCTTCCACACATAATGTATTAGCAATGACAAAGCTAAATGACGAGCCTTTATCACCACCTTACTCCCTCTGTAATGCCGTCTGAAGATACAGATCGTACTCCAATAGGTGGACATCTCTAGATGCATATGAAGTCAGTCTCGAATCCTCCGCCATAGGTCCTCAAATGATTTTTCTATTAATGAAATTAAAGGTTTTAGTAAATACTTATTAGTTAGAGCTTTTGTGAGTGTAACAAATGATTTTTCTATATTTGTTCGCATCAAGGATTAGCTTCGCATCACCTTGGTTAGTTATAAATGATATAGTGCTAATTATTGAGAGTGATATTATTAAACTCAAAGGTTATATTGTATGTAGAAACTTCAAAAATTAAAGGTTTTATTTAAAACTAAAAATGAATATATGAAATATAGTTTCAATAATAAAAAAGCAAAGGAATAATTGAGAGAAGTGGACTGAAATTCCTAGAATTAAGAAGTTTTTCATATTTTTAATCTATTATTCGAAGAGGTATTTTTGAAGAATGAAGATATCATTCATAAGCTAACAAGTAATTGGTTGAAATGAAAAGAGGCTTTTGGAGACTATTGTGATGTGATTATCATGCTCTCCTTTGGCTAAAAGGAAAACTATTATGGTCTGACCTGCTATACTAAACATCTAAAAGGAAAGAAAACAATCTAGAATGTGGAGTTTTATGCATGAGATTACTAGAAAAAAGTACTATATATAGGAAAGCAATTAGATGTAGCTTCATTTGATGGTAAAATGAGAGAACATAGGATAAGATGAGTTAAACTGTTTTAAAGACAACTAATATAAATTTTATAGTTAGACAATTTAAATTGGGTTGAAGGTTGAGTATAGGAAGACCAAAGAAAACTTATGTTGATATAGTTTAAAGTGATTTCGGAGATATGAATATTAATGGGAATATAGCTTTCCATGGAGATCAATGTGGGGATAATATTCAGTGATGAACCCAGTTTTTTTTTTTCTTTTTTTATCAGACCATATGTTGGCTTGCCCAGGATTTTCAAGATGCATTAGTGTTAACGGTTTGAGTGTGGAATAGGTGCAGTGTAACCTGGGATTATTCTAGTTTCTCCAAAAATAATCTTTCTTGTCAGGGAACACAGTAGTATATTTGCCTAAACCTGTAGGTCCTCGGCCACAGGTCAGCCAGGTCTGCATTTTATTTATTATGTTGCCAGGACATAGACTCCATTTGGTACATATCTTTTTTTTCAGTTTAAGCACTCGTTTCCTTTTTTGTTGTCATTTCATCATTATTGACATAGATTGATATTTATACTGTCAAACAAATTTCATGTGCACACTAATGTTTTCCTTAGCTCTGAGGTTTCCTTTGTGACATCTCTTGTAGGCCATGTCTAAGGCAATGGATGAAGGCATCATCTTCATTGATGGATCTGGTCCTACATATGCTACTGAAACTGTAAAGCCTTGCCACTGTGTCTCTATTTTTTTTTAAAAAAATTATATATATATATATATATTTATTTATTTTGTAGTAAATTGTGTTCAAACTTGTATAGTATGTGGCTTCAGGTTGAAAGCAGCATGCACACTTATGCCTGAAGCTCAATTTCCTAGAATACATGATTACCAATTTACTAAAATTTCCTCGCTGAATATAATGAAACATAGAACATTTACTTCTCATATTTTTTTATATATCTACATCTGTATATTTTGATAAACTATGTTTATTCCTTTTTCTTTCAATTATTTATCACCGTTTAAAGTTACCATTGTTACTCTAAATTATTATATTTTGTATCACTAATTAATATAATTTAATTATCATCATTTAGTCATCAATAATATATTTATCATCAATATTTTGTACTAGTAAATGATGGAGAAATAAAAAAGTGGTGGAAAAAGTATTTTCATCAACTTTTTAATAAAAGTTTCGGTGACCAAATTAACTTGGGTAATTTAAGTAGGTCAAATGAGTATAGAAATTTAAATTTTTATCGTAAAATTCAAACTTCAGAAGTAGAACAAACTTTAAATGAGATGCACAATGGAAAAGTTGTTGGCAGATGATATTCTGATAAAGGTATGGAAGTGCCAGGGAAACAAGATATTGAATGATTTACAAAATTATTTAACATGATATTAAAAATGAAAAAAATACCTGTACAATGGAGGATAAATATTCTAGTTCCCTTATATAAAAACAAGAGTGATGTACAAAATTGTACAAACTATAGGGGTATTAAATTAATGAGTCATACCATGAAACTTTGGGAAAGAGTAATAGAAAAAAAATTAAAGAAGGATACCACAGTGATCGAAAATCAATTTGGATTCATGCCTGGAAGGTCGATAATAGAAGCTATACATCTTCTAAGACAACTAATTGAAAAGTATCGAGAGCAAAAATAATATCTACATATGATATTCATTGACTTAGAAAAAGCTTATGATAAAGTCTAAGAGAAATTATATAGAGAATTCTAAAAAAGAGAGATGTTAATGTAACATATATGGAACTAATTAAGGATATATATGACGATGTAACGACCAGAGTGAAGACTTCAAGCGGATTAATTGAAGCATTTCCAATAAAGATAGGGTTACATCAAGGATCAACTCTAAGTCCTTGTCTTTTTACATTAATCATAGACGAACTCATTGGACACATTCAAGACATAGTTGCGTGGTGTATGTTGTTTGTAGATGATATTATTTTTGTAGATAAGATACGTGAAGGAGTAAATGTTAAATTAGAATTTTTGTGGGAAACACTAGAAGTGAAATGTTTTAGGCTTAGTAGAGTAAAAATAGAATATATGAAATTTAAGTTTAACAATATTAGATGTAATGAGATAATTGTTAAGATAAGAGATGACGAATTGTTTGGAACCGAGAGTTTTAATTATTTAGGATTATTTTTGCAAAACGATGGAGGGATTGAGAAAGATGTCTTACCTAGAATACAAGCAAGATGGTTGAAATGGAGGAGAGCGTTGGATATTTTAAGTGATCGTAAAGTACCTCTAAAGCTTAAAGGGAAGTTCTATAAAACGGTGATTAGACATGCTATGTTATATGATGCTGAATGTTAGGTTATGACTTGAACAAAGTTGTAGAAGATGAGAGTTGCAGAGATGAGAATGTTAAGGTGGATGTGTGGACATACGAGGATGAACATAATAAGAAATGAGAGCGTTAGAGAAAAAATCAGAGTTGCATCTATTGAGGAAAAACTCCGAGAGACACGTTTAAGATAGTACGAACATATACTTAGACGATCAATAAATGCTCTAGTTGGGCTATATGAAACTATGATAAATATACACATCAAACGAGGAAGAGGCAAACCAAAAAAATAAGATAAAATTTATTTAAGCATAGATGATATTATAGTAGGGGATATAGCCTAATGGCATAAAAGAATCCATATAGCCAACCCCACCTAGTGGGATAAGGTTTGGTTGTTGTATTAAATCTTGAGTAAATTCATATCAAGAATGATTGGAGACAATATCCTGATGTATAGGCTAACCTTCTCACCAATGATAGTGTCATCTCACTATATTGCTCAGGCCAATTGAATCTATACAACAAATCATAATTAGTATAAATTAACCAATTATTCATCAATTTCAACTATAAAATCATTCACTAATTCTTACCGTTAATTAGCTTTGTACAAGCGACAACCTCATTTACACCCAGAGGCTCGAGGAACAAGGAAGATTAAAGGTTCTCCTTGATTCAAGCAAAGGCAGTCAGAGCAATTAAACGAGAGTTGTGAGCATCAAGAAAAGAGGTGAATAACTGATGGTTGTAGACACAAGGAAACATGAGAGAGAAAGATTAAAGAATGGAGAGGGGTTCCCTTCGACTTGCCATCGATGGTGCCTAATGCTGCGATGAACAACAACACTTGCTACTATGCACACATCGGAGAAGGAAAAAAGAGGAGGGAGAATAGAAACAAAAAAGGAAAAAGAGTGACACTTAATGCTAGCATGTGAGAGTTGTGGAGGCATGAGGTCGAATCATTGCTAGTGTAATGGCGTCTCACGGGAAGGAGCAATAAGTAAGGGAGGAAGAAGAGCAGACTCGAAGAGCAATGCTTGTGGCAAAAGATGTTGGGATGCTAGGCTATTGTTGGAAGAACAAGAAGAATGAAGGAGGAGGAAGGAAGAAGAAGAGGGAGGAGCAAGCAACTATAGGAGAGCTATGGTGCCGGAAGAAGAAGACCAAAAGGAGAAGATAGGACGTGTGAAAGAGGAGAGGAGCATGACGTGAGAAGGAGTAGCTGCGTGTTGAGGAGAGAAAAATCACAAGAGAGAGAGGAGAGAGAAAACTTAACTAAAAATTCTCTATTTTTTGTTTTAAATTGATTGAATTAGTTGAGCGCTACTTAATATTTAGTTCAACCATAAATTGGTCAAAACAAATCAAATCAATCTTGGTTTAAACCTATGTAACTCTCATTACCACTCTTAACCGATGGATTCAATCCAAACCCAATTCAACTTTCGCAAAAATCAAAAGGGCGCCTTTTTTTTCAAAAAAAATAAAAATAAATCAAAAGGGCACCCTTTCAACCCGAAATACCCCTTGATCTAGCGTTGTTGTAGAAGCTACCAGGTAATTGTTACAATGTGTAGAAGCTATTGGGTAGGTGCTATAACGTTTAGAAGCTTTAGGATTTAGGGTTTACACCGTGTAGAAGCTACCCAGAAGCTACCTAGTAGTTGCTACGTGTGGAAGCTACCAAGTAGTTGCTACAACGTGTTTAGGGTGAGTTTAGGGTTTAGAATTTAGGGTTTACACCGTGTAGAAGCTATCCAGTAGTTGTTGTGTGTAGAAGCTACCTAGTAGTTGCTACAACGTGTTTAGGGTGAGTTTAGGATTTATAATTTAAGGTCTGAATACTATTATATTAAAATACTATTTATCAACTTGGTAAAAATTACTTAAAACTTTGTCAAAATCACTTTAAAACGGTTGTAGAAGCTATTATGTAGTTGTTACAATCCTAAACTCTAAACTCACCCTAAACACATTGTAGCAGGTGGCTCCTATACGTTGTAGCAGTGTAACCCTAAATCCTAAACTCACCTTAAACACGTTATAGTAACTATTGAGTTAGCTTCTACACGTTATAGTAATTACTTGGTAGCTTCTACATGTTGTAGCAGCTACCGGTAGCTGCTACAACAGTGCTGGATCAAAGGGGTATTTTCGGGATAAAATCATTGAAGCTTATTTAATTTTTTTTTTTTGAAAAGGGGCGCCCATTTGATGATTCTCTTAATTTGGGGCGCCCTTTTGATTTTTGCCCATTCAACTTCAACTTTATTCTTGAATTCTCTTTTTAATGGTTCAGTTTGATTTATTTTTTTGGTTAAAAATTTCAGAAAAAAATAAATTTTTAATACGTGAAAAAGTCGGAATTTAACAAGCAAGGCCACATGGTGGAAATGATGGGCTTGAAGGATTTCTCATGGGAACAAGAGAAGGGGGAGCTAGGAATTGGTGGACGAATGGAATTTAGTCTAACTTTTATTTATGGGGAGGGAAAAGAAGGCAGCTTTGGAGACACCTATGTATCCAAGGAGATTAGAGGTGGCTTGCACATGAATGAAGGAATTTTGGCTTTGATGGTAAATGATGTAGCATTGAGAACAACTCTACTTTGAGGAAAAATTAATGATCTAATACATGGAAATTGTAACATCTTTCGTAGACCAGACTCATTTTATGTTAAAAGATGACTTAGTTATCCAAAATATTCTGACACTTCCCAAAAAAATCTATGCAACTTTTAAAATTCATTTAAACAGTGTTTAATAACCTTAATTGCAACATTTATTGACATTTTTATATAAACCAATTTATTTGTATATTTGTAAAAAAAATCCCTAAGCATTTGTAATTAGAAGAGCTGAAAACAAATTGTTGTGGACACACCAAGTATAGGGTACGATGAGCATATCTAGCTCAAACAATAGATTGACTAAATTGGGTATTATTTCTGAGTCTACGAAGCTATCTTGTGATGATAAGGCTGTCATGCATATTGCCTCCAATGTAATCTAGAACGAAATATATAGAAGTAGTGCAGCATTTTCAGGGAAAAAGTTCCAATTTAAGATCATATGTTCATCTTTTAGTTCTACACTTGATGGATTTATTAACTATTTGTTGATTCCAATGTACCAAACCTATTTGATCCTTATGTTCTCAGTCCATCATTTTTACCCTGATTTAATCATGATACTAATTGTATAATACAACGAATAAATCATGACCTTGTTGAATAAACATGTTTGGAATCTACAGAACTAACCTTTGTTGATGGATAATATTTTACTTTAAGGCCTTTTGTGCCACTCGTTTCTAAAATGAACTCTTAGCTGCAAGCACTAATGTTCATTGTTTTATTAGTCAGCAGAAATTCTTTTGTTACTGTTTATTTTCGAATCATCATTAAGTTTAATTTCACAATAAATAAGATGACCTATTTAACAACTACGAGCTGGTGATTATATCAATTTCATTGCTTAATTGTCCATATTTGTATTAATATTCTAGTAATATTTTGCAGACTTTTGAAGAATCACTCATTGCAGCTGGTGCAGGGATTTCCTTGGTTGATGCAGTGGTATGTAATAATTAAGGCATTTGTTTTTTCATGTCCCATTATTCACTATATCTTGCATGAAATGTTTTGCATCACCACATTTCTGTTGATTCTTACTATGAAGTAGAGTCTTGCAATCACATCCTTGTTTACTGACTACATTCTGCTATCTGACTTTGTGGTTTAAATGTTTGTTGTTGTGATTTACTAAACCTATTCTTGCAGTGATTTTTTCCAAGAAATATGTATGTTTGTCTATAGGTTGAAGCTTCAATGGTCAACTACAATCCACCTATAGGATTTGCCTTAATAAGGCCTCCGGGTCATCATGCAGTTCCAAAAGGACCCATGGGATTTTGTGTCTTTGGAAATATTGCAGTGGCTGCACGTCATGCTCAACGGGTGCATGGATTACAGCGGGTTCTTATAATTGATTTTGATGTTCACCATGGTAATGGTACTTGTGATGCATTTTATGACGATCCAGATATATTCTTCATTTCTACTCATCAGGTTAGTTTATTGTTGATCTTCATTTCTACCCATTTCTAAAGTGAATACCGATTGTCTTAAATTTGGAACATGGAATGTAGGTACAAGATACGATGATTAAGAGAAGAATTAATATTTTGTACGTACAAGAGATAAAATAGATAGGAAAGAAGACAGTTGATAGATAACTCAAGTTTTAAGTTATGGTACATAAGAAAGAATAATAGTTCGTTAAAGGACGAAGTAATAGGAGCAATTAGGAAGGGAGATACGATTATAGCTCTAAAGATAGTGGTAGTAAAAGAAGCTATTAATATAATTAATATATATGCACTTAAGTAGAATTAATTGAAGATACCAAACTTAGATTTTGGGAAAATCTAGATGAGATAGTACAAAAAAATCCAAACAAATGAGATGATTTTAATAGGAGAAGATCTAAATGGACATATAAAATAAGTGATGAGGAATATGAGAGGGTGCATGGGGGCCATAGGTTTGGAATAAGAAACGAAGAAGTTAAAAGTTATATGGGATTTTGCGATAGCATATGAACTTATAATAGCTAATACGTTTTTTAAGAAAAAAGAACACCTAATCACGATCAAAAGTGGAAGAATTAAGTCGCAAATTGACTTTCTTATAGTCGGGAAGAGGGATAGAAAAATTTATAAAAATTGTAAGGTTATCTTGGTGAAAACTTAACATATGCTAGTGGTGTTGGATATGTGCTTCAAGTATAATATTAGTAGAAGGAAAACATGCATGAGCAGTGAAAGTTAAAGATAGAAGCAAAGTAACTTTAAGGAGAGGGTAGGAGCACAAGTA
This sequence comes from Hedychium gardnerianum, assembly GCA_038050645.1. Lineage (NCBI taxonomy): Eukaryota > Viridiplantae > Streptophyta > Magnoliopsida > Zingiberales > Zingiberaceae > Hedychium > Hedychium gardnerianum. Next base: position 16,696 of record JBBUKS010298620.1, read on the forward strand.
TTAGAAGAAATAAATGATGACTAGAATACGACGTGATAAGATGACATTAAATTTGAAAATAGTGGTCAAGAACGGATTCGGTGAGTGAAGATGATGGGCACCACTAAATAAAAAATCTTGGTGGTGGAACGAGGAAGTACATGTAAAAGTGATAAAAAATGAACAACCTATAAGTTAGTGTGCACTTTTAAGAATGAAAAAAACTTTAACAAGTATGCAAAAGCCAAGAAAGTAGGGAGTGAAGCCAAGAATTAGACATGTGTATCAACAACTTGATACAAAAGAAGGGAAAATGACATCTTTAGAATAGCTAAAGCGAGAGAAAAGAAAACAAGAGATTTTACCTAAAGAAGATACATTAAAGATGAATTTAATAGGATACTATTGAAGGATGAAGAAATAAATGAGCGATAGAAGTATTTTCATCAACTTTTTGTGGTGATCAACTTAACTTAAGTAATATAAGTAACTCAGAAAAGTATAAAAATTTTAAATGAGTGATAGAAGAGGTATATTTTCATCAACTTTTTGTGGTGACCAACTTAGCATAAGTAATTTAAGTAGCTCAGAGGAGTGTAAAAATTTAAATTTTTATCGGAGAATTCAAACTTTAAAAGTAGAACAGACATTAAACATGATACAAAATGGAAAAGTTGTTGGATTGAATGATATTCCAATAGAGGTATATAAGTTCTTAAGGAAGCAGGGTACTGAATGACTTATGAAGTTATTCAACTTGCTATTGAAAACGAAGAAAATGCTCGATTAGTGGAGGATAAGTACTCTAGTCCCTTGTATAAAAAAAGGTGACGTACAAAGATGTGTGAATTATAGGGACATTAAGTTAGTGAGTCATACAATGAAACTTTGAAAAGTGTAATAGACAAAAGATTAAGGAAACCAACGTGATTGAAAATCAATTTAGATTTATGTTTGAAAGGACGACGATAGAAGTTATACATTTTCTTATACAATTGATTGAAAGTATCGAGAAAAGAAATAAGACTTACGCATGATATTCATTGACATAGAAAATACTTATGATAGAGTCCCGAGGAAAATTATATGAAAAAATCTAGAACATAAAGGTGTTAGCATAGCGCTTGTTGAAACAATTAAGATATATATGAGGATGTAACGACAAGAGTGAAAACTCTAAGCAGATTAACCAATGTATTTCCTATATAGATAGAGTTACACCAAGAATCAACTCTAAGTCCATATTTCTTTACACTAGTCATGGATGGACTACTGGACACATCTTAGTCATGCTACCATGGCGCATCTTGCTTGTAGATGACATTGTTCTGGTCGATGAGACACGTGAATGCGTAAATACTAAACTCTAATTTTGACAGGAAACACTAAAAGTAAAGGCTAAAGATCAAATATATATGGAATTTAAGTTTAGTAGTATTAAACGTATCAAGCAAATTATTAGAATAGGAGATGACGAATTACCTCTAATTGAGAGCTTTAAATATTTAGGATCCTTTTTGCAAGAGGATGGAGGGGTTGATAGAGATATTTTACATAGAATACAAGTAGGATAGTTGAAATGGAGAAGGACAGATATTCTTTGTGATTGTAATGTATCTCTAAATTTTAAAGGGAAATTTTATAAAAAGATACTTAGACCTGCTATGTTATATGAAACTGAATGTTGGACTATGAATCAAGCACACAAGTAGAAGATGAGAGTTACAGAGATGAGGATGTTAAGGTGGATTTGTAGATATACGAAGATGGATAAGGATAAAAATGAGAACATTAGAGAAAAAGTCGGGATTGCATCTATTGAAAGAAAAACTCCGAGAGACGCGTTTAAGATAGTATAGAGTACTTAGGCAATCAATAAATGCCTTAGTTAGACGATGTGAGACTATCATAAATATGCACATTGATCGAAGAAGAGGGAGACTAAATAAAACTTGGTTAGCAATGATAAAACAGGATAAAATTCATTTAAATATAGATGAAAATATAGTAGGAGATAAAGTCCAATGACGTAGGAGGATCCATATAGCTTATCCCACTTAGCGGGATAAATACTTGATTGTTGTTTTTGTATCAATCTAGAAAATATGTCTATGTGGTGATGACTCTACAATGATAATGAGGTCGAAAGCCTACCTTCATAATCACTTTCAGATAAAAATCTAGGTGACCTGAGATAGTTACTTAGTATAGAGTTACTGCTGTTGAAGAAGTATGTGCTTGATATTTATTAGTAGAGAATACTGATATCCTAGAACTAACCCAGATAGTATCCCATGGATCTGAATATCAAATTGATGGAGAGAGTCATTGTCTGATCAAGAAGGTGTAGAAGGTTAGTTCGGAAAGGGAACTTCCTCACCATTACAAAGCTAGACATATATTTTCAGAGAGAATGACGATCAATTTGTTGTGGTTCCATGTTATGATCATTTAGAGGAAGTTTTGAGGATTCTACAGTACTTGGAGAATGATCCAAGGAAGGTCTTCAAATTTGTAGTGTATTATTTACTGGGTAGGGTCTCTTACAGATAGTAAACACGTTGGTTTATTGCTTCTTTTGGGAGGTAATTTTATTTCTGGAAGAGAAAAAAAGATATTGTCTCAATCAGATCAGGTGCAAAGGCTTAGTATTGGGCAATGATCTTAACTTCAGAGCTTATCTAGTTTTAAAACTAATGACTAAATTAGGATATGCTTCTAAAGAATTGAAGTTGTAATGTGACAATCATGCTTCCATGGACAGTCTCTAATCCAGTGTTCGACAAAAGAACGAACATAGAGATTGTTTACTACGTAAGAGAAGGTGAAATTCAATGAGATTGTAACATAGTTTGTCAGATTCAATGATTAATCAACGGACTTACTAATTTAAGTCCTTGGAGTTCAAAGGATTGAGTACATCTATACCAAGCTGAATTTTTATAATATCTCTGAGCCAATTACAAGTGAGTGGTAAGGATCTAATTGTAAACGCTAGGACCTAATTATAAATAACAATGTAAGCAAGGTTTAACTTATAATTTATATTAATGAATAATAACTTAGGTAGAAAGAACTACAATGGTTAGCAGGAATTCCCAATCAACTGCTATGTAAATAAAATGTATAGCTGCCTACTAGTACTACATTCTTGATGGTATTTTTTTTCCTTCCATTTTTATGTAGGATGGTAGCTATCCTGGTACTGGCAAGATGGAACAGGTTGGTCATAGAAGTGGTGAAGGGGCAACTCTCAACCTGCCTCTACCTGGAGGGTCAGGAGATAGTTCTATGAGATCAGTATTTGATGAAGTCATTGTTCCTTGTGCCCAAAGATTTAAGCCTGATATAATTCTTGTTTCAGCTGGGTAAGTTCCTTATGCCATTTACTACAAGGTTTTTAAATGACACTCATATTTTCTTATTTCAATCTTAAAAAACTTGCACCTATTTTCCTTTGAACACAGAAAATATTGAACCTCCTATACTTGATAATAACATATCTGATGTTCCAATTTCCTATCAGTATCTTACTTCATAACATAAGGTTCTCCACTAGTTGATTTCAAGTGTATACTGTTGTCCCTTCACTGCTACAAGAGCATCCCTCTCACCTTTTTGACATTGACTTTGTGCAAATGTATGGTGGCTCAGCTGTGGCTTTGGTGCATTCAAGATGATATAAGATGCCAATATGACAAGATATGAAAAAAGTATGTTTAACTTTGAAAAACTAGGATTAATGTGATAGGTTTTTAGGCTTTTCTGTAGATAAGTTGAGAACAAGTACACAGGAACTAAAAAAGTACAAGATGTTTACTGCAAACTAGGAACAAACTTCACAATCTACAATCTTCACACTTCTCAAGTAGAGCTCAGTGTTCGACTGAATGCCTTGCAAGAGCTTCTTCAGGAGCTTATATAGAGGAAGGGGAGTAAGAACCGGGTGCTCGGAGGGCCCCATCGCATTCTTATCTTCCCTTTTCTAGATTCCCCACTAGACTTACTCAGCCTATACTATAGACTTACTCAGCCTACACCATTATTGAACGGCTCCCCGAGGCTCAGTTCAATAAAGTTGTTCTAGTACAATTATTAAAGCTACTAAAGGCTTTGGAT
>JBBUKS010298943.1:0-20787 GCA_038050645.1 Hedychium gardnerianum
CCATAACTTCAATCAAGACTATGCAACAATGAATGTCTAGGGTACACGTCACACACGTGCCCACAACTACATGACATGAATCTACAGAATCTAGCATATGCATATAATTGCACGCCACACGTGTGTCTAACAACCACATGACTACACAATCCTAAGCTTGTTCCTATTGTGCACACCACACACGTATACACACTACAGGATATGAAATCAAAGAGAATGCATAGATATAAACAGAGCATCTCAAGTAGAAACAAGCAAGTATCAAAACTCATGTAGCATGTGAATAGAGTCAAAGTAAATATGACTACTATATCAATTAGAACATATCATGCACTAAAATCAATAATATAAATGAGAGCATGGGATAAATACCCACCTCAAATGTAAAATGCTCTAGCAGTCCTCATATCCGATGCTCTGTCTCGAATCCAGATCCTATAGGTATCAATACGAAAGCTATAAAAATACCAAATTAATACTAGTAACAAAACTCACTAACTACAATTATATGGATTAATTATCAAATTAATGGATCCCAAATAACTCAAATTAAACATAGGGTTCGTTTTCCCCAATCCAATTAACAAACCCCTAAACCCACAAATCAACCCATATGTCATATCCTACATTCTAAATGTATTTCCAATCCATTACTACGTAAAACCCTAGAAGTTAAATCTAACATAACAATTCGTTTAGATAACATCAACCCTAACATCCACCAACATAGAAAACTAACAACTAATCATAGGGTATATGAACATGAGAGCTCTTTAACTTCACATCCTACCTGAAGATAGTATTTCAAGAGATCATTTGCATTAGCCTTATAGTCCAATCCAAGAATTCCAATTTGTAAGTATGCAAAAAACAACAATACTACAAAATATGAATTCTCTTCCCATCAATACTTGGTGGTGGTGGCCTGTCGGCTAACTAGGGTGGCCGGAGATGGGAGTTAGGTGGTCGAATCTGGTTGGAACAATAGCTCTGGCCGAACAAAAAGAAAGGCGGCAGTGAGATCGAAGCTGGAGCAAGGTAGATCGGCTATGGTCGGGGCAACAACACAACATCACCATAAATGGCCGGAACGGGCCTGCTCGATGGCTGGCAGGTGACATAGGGTTGAATCTGACCTAGCAGCTCTGGCTAGGTCAGCAGTAGTGGCTAGACATCGTCAGAGTCGGATCTGGCCTATCAGAGGTAGCCGGAGGGTGGAGGGAGAGGAGCAATACTTGAGGTCAGTGATGATAGATTTGTGGCCGGAGAGCTCTGGAACAACATTGGTCTTGGCAGCAATAGCTGACCGGAGGGCCGACCCTAGCCCGACGGTGATGGAAGGCAATCGATCTCTAAAGGAGAAGAAGGATTGGGGGCTTGGGCTCTCCGGTCGTGGCCGACAACGGTGGCCGGCGTTGAGGGCAGTAGCTAGCTGGCTTGGCATCGTTGAAGAGGGTGACAGCGGCGGCGGATCGGCGCCAGCAGCGGGAGAGTGTCGGGAGAAGAGGGAGCTTGGGAGGGGAAGGAGGATCAGCGGCGATGGAGTGGATCGGGAGGAGAAGAGGAAAGATCGGGGGAAGTCGGCGGATTTGAGAGGGGAAAAGAACATAGAAACTTAGGTTTTAATAATATAAACCGTCGGTTAGAATTTATAGTCTTAGGTTAATGAAAACAATCAACTCCCACGTAATTGATATTTCAAATAAACTTTTTAAAAGCCTAATATTTATATCTCCTTAAACTCGTCATATTAGCTCCGATTAAATTCAGAAAAATTCTTAAAAATTTTCGAAAAATTCTTAAAAATTTTCGAAAAATTCTTAAAAATTTTCGAAAAATTCTATAGCCTTATTTCTCGATTAATACCCATAATTTTATTATTTTTATTTCCATATTTAACATGAATATTCTAGAAGGTTTTATTATCATTGGTAATGTATTGGATACTTGGATATTCATCTTTGGATTGAATTTGATATATTGTTGGATTTAATTTTATATGTTGTTGTATTGGATATGTTGTTTGTGTATATATATGTGGATTTATGAATTTGATATGTTGGATTGAATGTGATATGTTGTTGTATTGGTATATGTTGTATTGGATATGTTGTGGTATTGATATTTGTTTGTGTATATATGAATGCGTTGTTGTAAAGTTTATCTGGATTTATGAATGAGTTGTGGTGTTTATATTGCTTAGCTTGTTATGTTGGTGAAAATCATCTTTTATGATGATGTATTGATAATATTTTATATGTAAATAAGGAAAATGTGAAAACGGGGATGATCTTTTGAAATCGTTAAGATAATTAGCGATAAAATTTTAATTTTCGTCGTTATTTAGCGACGAAATTTTTATTCCGTCCTTAATTATCATAACAATTTCAACAGATTATTACAATAATGAGCAACGGAATTTTGTTATCTGTCGCTAAAATAGCGACGAATATTAAACGTACGTCGCTAAATAGTGACGGCGTTTTGATATCCGTCACTGATTACGACGGAACATTTATTTTCGCCGTTATTTAATGACGAAAATAAATGTACAATCGCTATTTAGTGACAACTATCAAAATTTCGTCGCTAACTTAGCGACGATATCAACATTCCATCGCTAATCAGCGACGGATATTAAAAGTTCGTCGCTAATTATCATGAAAATTTCAACGGGAATTTGGATTTCTTTTCCATTCATGAAGTTGTGACTGAATATTAATTCCGTTTACAAATATAGCGACGGAATTAAAATGTTGTCGCCAATTAGCGACGGGAGTTAAACCTCCGTCGCTACATTTAGCGACGACAACAACATTCCGTTGCAAAACGTAGTGACGGAATTAAAAGTCCGCCGCTAAATCTAGCGACGGAATTAAAAGACCGTTACTAAGTTTAGTGACAGAGGTTTAACCTCCGTCACTAATAGTGACGGAATGTTAATTGTGTCGCTTAATGATGTCAGCGACCTAATTTTTAGTAATGAAAATATTCTGTCGCTATTACTAAACCTGTAGATTAGTGATGGATTAACGATTGAATATATCCATCGCTAATAGGGTGTTTTTTTGGTAGTGCGGCGATTACCATACCTTTGCACAAAGGGACACAACGATTATAATAACATCCTTTAGTCAGATGTGATCCCTTAGATTTTTTTCCCTATAAAAGATAAGGAGAGGAGGGCTCTCTCTACTGTCATTTAATCTCATCTACTTGTTCATTGTTTATCATTTTTTCTTTTGATTATACTATTACCTCGGCGGACGGCGGGATAATAACCGGCGAGCCTCTTAACGCATGTTATTTCTCATAGAATTAACCATGTCACATGGAGAATGAGAAAGCTTCGACGGCCTTAGAATACTGATCCTTTGGATGAGCCTCCATTAGCGCTTCCCGATTTATCCTGGTGGCCGGTGGGAAACTTCCGTGGGGCCGGGCCGGTTATCCCAGATCCGTCGTTACGACCTGGTTAATCATTTTTAGAAGACACTCTTCAATGATGAGGAAAGAATAGATTTGGCCTAACTATTAAATGGAATATTGGAATACATCTTTCTAGATTAAAGTAAAAAACCATTCACTCAAATCTATAATCCTCATAATTATGCCAACTGAAAACTTAATCAATGGAAGGAGATCATGTAATACTTGCATGGTTTTGCATGACGTGACCTGAGTTCCATCAAGCATGCAGGGCTCTATCACGAGCAAGTTGATTCTCATAACGATCCTCCTCTTTATATCACAAACGAACTTATGCACAAGAGATATAGCTCACAGCATATATATCTGCACATTGCTGATGCATGCAATGGATCAGTCGATGCCCTTCCACGTAGTTGCTCACTTGCTCTGTGCTTTTTCTCCACCATTATCATGCACTTCGTTTCAACAAGACACTGTCCTTTTGGATGCTTCATGCTCAAACATGCACTTTAATTTATAAGTGGAATTAAGTATAGAATCCAGGCATGCTGCTTAACTGCATGAGTATGCAACTAATTTTGGAAACAAGAGTTGGATTCTTTGCTACTTCAAAGAGATTCATTAGTTCAGTTAAAAGATCGATCCTTGCAAGCTTAGGAAAAACGTGACTGATTCAAATCTTTGAATGTAATATGAATAGAATCTCCAACTAAAATTTCTACGTACCTAACCATTCACTAATTAATCTAACTCGTACGTTGTGTTTTCTGCCAAAAAGAGAGGAATACAAAGATCTTTAGTTAGATTCTTAAGAAAAGAAACTATACGCAACCATTTATACTTGCTATAATTTCACAATTAATTACTTGACAGTCTAAACCATGCGTAGAATCTTTCACAAGTGGATTGACAGTCTCTCAGAAATTGCATGCATGCTTTTGGAATCTTGGCATTTTCGCAGGAACTTGACACCACAAGTAAGATAAATGTTCAGATTCCTCGCTGCCAGTCTCCAGTCAAAATCAATTGTCATGTTGTAGGTTCTTTCCTCTTTAATTATGCTTCACTCTAGATCTTCTCATATATTTTGAAATTTTTTTTTCAAGAATTAGCAGGTGAGACTAGTATTCAACGATGGAAGAATTAATTAGGTATAGCATGCAGAAGACAAGTTGGGATGGTGGTTGAAATGAAGTCACAGAGCATTTGGCTTTAGTTTTTTTTTTTTTTGCAGTAGAATAAATTCCTGTGTTGAATGTTGACTGCTTCTTAATATGGTGAGCATGGGTTTGGCAGGAGCATCTTAATATGGTGTGCTTCGGTTCTGGATGCATGAATGAAACATAAGCAGCGTGAGCAATTCTAACTTTTTTGCCAAATTATAAAATAAAACTTTCACTCTAATATTTTCATTAGAATAATGATCAATACATAAAAAAAAAACATTAAAATCTAATTATTAATTAAAATTTGAACGTCAAATTTCATAATGACTATTGACTCGTCCCATCCCATGGGACTGACATTTACTATTCTTGCACTTTGATTAATTGATTTATTTATTTAATGTAAAGCGAAAAAGGGAGAAAGCTAGGAATTTGATGTTGATGTGTATACGCAAAATGTTTGGAGAGAAGCCCACTGGATCAATCAAATTGTTATATGGATGTCAAATTGTAATACCTAACTAATTATTTCACAACATATAAAAGTTTAAAATTAGAAGGAAAAAAATCTCGCTTGAAAATTAGCAAACAAATCTCGCTTGAGAGAATTCGTGCCCATAAAAGCAGAATCACTGGCAAATTGATGATATGTTACATCATTGGCAACACGATGCAACTAGTAGAAACAAGTATAAGCCATTTGATAAACAAGACAGCATTATTAAGGGACAAAGTTTCGTTTACTATCTCTACGCGATGGAATTATGTCCTATTTGATCGACACTGAATTATGAGGCTTTTGGTCGAGGTGACATGGGCTCTGTAAGTTGGCGATCTTTCTTTTTCTTGACACACAACAGACAAATTCTTTTGATAGATCAAACTCTAGTCATGGAGATAACCTTTCAATATGCCGCACTTCATTTCCATTTACTTATTCCAAGCCAATACTGAAGCCTGCAAAATACAACAAAAGGCCAAGGAAACTTCAAAACAATCACATTTGTGAAAAATATTTTAAGTGAAGATGAACCTACCGATCGTGAAGACGAGAAGGTTCACCCTGCCAAAATTCATACCTGGCTGGTTTCAGTCTGTAGCCTCCCTAAAAATCTGGTAATGGTATCACGCTTCTGTAGGAGAAAAAAATATACGATCCATATAGCTTGAGCTGATTTGAGCCTCTTAATAGTAAAAACTACATGCAATTATATTTCTGTAAATGAAAGAAATAACAGAGGATTATTTTTCCAAAAGAAACAATCGTCCATCAAAGTCAAGCAAGTGACACTACAAAAAAAAGCACTCGTATAGGAGCGATTTATTAGGAGTGATTTTAACACCGCTGTTGATAATCGAACAACTTAATCGGTTTGAACTAAACCGTTTCTATTGCCTTATCTTTTTAGAACGATTTTGCAACCACTCTTGTTGAATAACTTTAGCACCGATTTGAATAAACTGATGTTGTAAACCACTCTTAATGATACCACTATTAGAAGCTATCTTGAAATTGTTGATATTGGGTACTTTTAGCAGCAGTTCTGTGTCAAACACTGCTACTAACTGTTTCTATTGCTCTAACTTCTAAGAACAATTATCAAACCGTTCCTAAATACTTTTAAAATCGTTTTGTGTAAAGTGCTATTATAAACCGCTTCTATTGCTCTAATGTTTTAAAATTGATTTTCAAACTGCACCTATTGCATAGCCTTAGCATCAATTTGAATAAACTGCTGCGGTAAACGGCTCTTAATGATACAACTATTAGAAGCAATCTTGAAACTGCTTATATTGGTTATTTTTTAGCAACGATTCTGGGTCAAACGCTACTACTATACGCTTCTATTGCTCTAACTTCTAGGAACGATTTTCAAACCTCTCATATTGAATTCTTTTAACAACATTTTGTGTAAAATACTACGACAAACCACTTCTATTGCTCTAATATTTTAGAATTAGTTTTTAAATTGCATCTATTGCATAATTTTCAAATATTTTTCAAATTGCATCTAGAATACTTTTAACAATGATTTGTGTAAACTGCGGTCATAAACTGACTCTATTGCTCAATTTTTTAAGATTGGTTTTGAAACTACACCTATTGCATAGTTTTAGCATCGATTTATATAAATCATGGCTATAAGTCGTTCCTCTTAATATAACTATTAGGAGTAATCCTTAGACTACTCATATTGAATATTTTTAGCAAGGATTTGTATAAAATATTGCTATAAACCACTTTTATATATATATATATATATAAAAGGTTGGGCCTAATAGAGACAAAATAGTATCATATGATCTGTTTTTAAAATCCCAAAATACTCCTATTTTTTATAATAATATCCTAAAATACTCATTTCTTTATCCAATAACACCTTGACCGTGTGATCATTACTAACTCACTCAAGATCTTTATGATCTTTATCTTTGGGATAAAAATTAAATTTAAATAAAAAGTTTTTTAAAAAACTTATTAAAAATAAGAAAATTTTAAATTTCATTTTTCAAAATTTAATTTTTAATTTTTTTAATAAGAGTATTTATATAAAAAAAATCGACCATACACACGTACAATGCGTGCAAAGGAGCACTAATCTTAATTTAAGTTAAACCACCTCGTATTTATTTGTGAAACCTTTTTTTAAAAATTACATAAATATCTCTATAACTCCGACCACTTTCACTCTCCCTAATTTTCTCTTCAACACTCTCCATAATTTTATAATCAATTAACCAAACAATACAAATTATTTAATACTCAACATAGTTATAGATATTTCTATATTTCTATTATTTTTCTTTAATTCAAATTAAATTAAACATAAATGAATAAACAAATATAATAAAAATACTATTTTATATATACAAATATTATGCTCACACGCTCACCCAATTGTTTGCTTAAATTTTAAGAATACATGGTTGCATATGATCATTTATTTTTCATAGGAGGTTTTATGCTCTTTTCGATTTTCACATGGACGAAATATGATATTTTCCCATGGGTGAAAATGATATTTTCCCATCGACAGTTGATTAAAATTACACCCATGTCTTCAAATTTATTTAATCTTATAATACCTTTTATTTATATATTATATATTATATTATAAAAAATAACCTCTTCATTTAGATTATCATATTTAAATTAGGAGAATTGATTCTAAACCTACCAACAACAACCAAGCTTTATCCCACTATGTGGGATGGACTATATAGATTCTTTTACGCCATTGGACTATATCCTCTACTATATCGTCATCTATACTTAAATAAATTTTATCATATTCGTGGAAAGAAGGATCACGTGTACTCAATCACATAATAAATTTAGTACATATGTAGGAGTGGTTTAAAACTGTTCTTACACCTAAAAGATGTCAGTGTGATTTGAACTCCTAAATTTCTAACTTTAATAGTATTTTGATGTGCTCCTATACCAATGACATTTAGGAGTGGTTTGAAACCGCTCATAAATTTCTAGCATTAATAGCGTTTTTAAATTGATCTTATCCATGACATGTAAGAACAGTTTAAAACTATTCTTACACCTAAAGGGTTTCAAAGTTGTTTACCGCTCCTAAATTTATAACTATAGAAGTGGTTTGAAACCGTTGCTATATGCACAACATATGAAATTGGTTTCAAACCGTACCTACGAAAAATAATAGGAACGATTTTCTAACTTTTACCAACGGTTACAAAAACCTCTTCTATAAGATATAGGGACGACAACAAGAGGAGTGGTTTCGTAATCGGTGATAAAAGTATAGGAGTGGTTGAAAACCATTCTTGAAAGTCAAAAAATTGCTCCTATACGAGTGTTATTTTTAGTGTGAATTCTGACAAGCAACTAAAGAAAACTGAAATAAAATGAATAAATTTAATAACAACTTATAAGTGCCTTCGTGATGCTGCGGATAACTATCGAATCCGTTAATTCGCGCACGAATACTAGAAGCGACCTTCTAATCCTGATGATTCAACAGAATATCAGGAAAAAAGAAAACTCAACGTTCTAAGGAGACGGTGGCTAAAAATAGCATTAATAAAAAACTATCTCAAAACATTAAACAGAACACTTATATAGACCCGAAACCCTAATTGCAATAAGCAAATACCAAAGATACCCTAAATATCCTAAAAATAGAAATTACTAAAAATAGTAAAATAAATGTTTGAAATCTTTGAAAATACACTAAATAATATTTTTCGGATCCGAATTTTGCAGGTTACGGTTTCCACCAGGTAATAAATCTAGGTCTCTGAAAAATTCATTGAAAAATGCTACAGGTCGAGCTGTGCCAATACCAACTGATATGGGGAATACAGTCAAGAATCCATGTGGAAGTTGTTGATCAGGTGTGGAGATCAAAGTCAACAGTCACCGACTCAGAGGGAATGTCTCGATACATCCCGATCGGGATTAGTCACCCACCGACTGGGTAAAACCCAAGAACATTAAATACCCGAGCGAATGAGCGCAACTTATCACAACACCCAGGGTGTCTTCTACCTGATCGAGTAAATTCCTAAACAAGTCAATGCATGGAGAAACTCAGAGAGATTTCCCAACCGGAGCATATCATATGCCAACCGGCTTGAATAGACCTATTGACCACAAATCTCCCGCTCGGACGAACCACTAGGTACTACTCTCATTAAGACTGACAGGGCTATGAGCTTGGGGTAATATATATCTATTAGTATAAATACTGAACGTGCAAGGAATGATGACAGTACGGCTAAGATGTTATGATAGTACGAACACCTCTATTCCATCGCAGACACGCCTTACTAGGGCAACATGTCTCATTAATGAGAATAGTACTTCTCTCCAGAAAATGTCTCTACACACAAAAGGAGGTATGCGATAGACATTCTATTACTGTTTCATTCACAGCTCCCTCTTCCGATCACTGACTTGAGTGTCGGAGTGGTTGCGCCGGGCATCTTCCCAGCATTTCCTTTAACCCTCTGGTTCCCTTCTCTTTCCAGGGTTGGCGTAGCTTTCCTAAAGTTCCTCTTCTCGTCTGATCGCCCAAGGAGACTGTCAGAGACTCAACTAGCGCACCGGTGGCTTGTCTGTTGAGTAATACAATATAGGAACAAATTGATGTCGTCTGTGGAAACCTCAGATCCTGAACTGGAAACCACAATGGACGACACTAGAAGATCGACTATCACCATGTCTCAAAGCGACCTCGATAAAATAATAGCTACAACAGTACAAGAAGCATTGCAGTAACAACAGGAAATGTGGTAGCAGCAGCTACAGATCATGTGACATCCATAACACCCCGGGAACCCTCCTCCGAGGATGCACGATGGGTCGGATGAAGCGGCGATGACACCTCGACAAAACTCGACCCACCTGATCGAAATGCCACCGACCTTCTTCAAAGCTCCGACCGGGAGATCCCTCAGGCCCGAGCAGTCCAGGAAATCCTCGGTCGGGAGAGCTAAAGTTTCGAAAATCGAAAAGGGAAGGGAGTGATCCACGGCGGGTCAGGGGAACTCAATGGTCCCCCCCTTTTTGGCAAATATTCTGGAAGACTCGTTGCCCAAGCACTTCCGACCACCATGCATAAGTGAATACAATGGGTCGGCGGACCCCGAAGATCACTTATGCTTATTCGAGAACGCGTCTATGTTGCACCAGTATATCGACGGAGTCAAGTGCCGGGCCTTCCTAACGATCCTCTTCGGCCCAACGCAGAGATGGTTTGACCAACTCCCGACCTCTTCGATCCACTCGTTCGGGGAGTTCAAGACAACGTTCGTACATCATTTCGCCAGCAGCAAACGGTACCCAAGACTATGCTGGATTTGTTTTCTTTGAAGCAGAATCCCAAAGAATCCTTGAGGGATTATCTCTAGCGATTCAACCGGGTGGCTTTGGATGTCCCGTCAGCTACTCCGGAGATTTTAGTAAGTTCATTCTCGCAAGGGTTATTAGAGGGGGACTTCTTCAGATCGTTAGTGAAGAAGTCTCCGCTCGATTTTGATGGTTTGAAAAATTGAGCACTCAATTACATCAACGTGGAGAAAGCCCAGCTCTCCAAAAGAAAAGAGACGCATGACCCCGTGCCTGAAGCTCGCCCCGAACGGAAAGCGTCGCCTCCACCATTAAGATATAAAGAGTCCCGATCGAGACAGCATCGTACGATGGCTAAGGGAGGAAACGTAGCTGTCAACACAGTGGAAGCTCTCCGCACAACGGGGCGCAAGAAGTGGTTTCCTAAGATGGGTCGTTTCTCTACCTATCACCAGAGTGAAAGTCACGCGATAAAAGATTGCTACCATTACAATAGAAGGGCAGCCCAGAGCGGAACTCTCCGAATCAGAGGCAAAGTGTCGAACGTCATTCCCCAAATCGGAGGTAGGAAGCCGAGTGACGCTCACCAGATAGTAGACACAGTCCTGCACAAGCCTATCGGTCGGAAAAAAAAGCCCGGACGCCTACTAACGAGCATCGAGAGTCCCCACTCGGACGAGAAGCCGACCGAGCGAAAGAGAAAGGAAAAGCACCTG
This sequence comes from Hedychium gardnerianum, assembly GCA_038050645.1. NCBI lineage: Eukaryota > Viridiplantae > Streptophyta > Magnoliopsida > Zingiberales > Zingiberaceae > Hedychium > Hedychium gardnerianum. The sequence goes on from JBBUKS010298943.1 coordinate 11,139, forward strand.
TGCGTGGAATCATCAGCATGATCTCGGGGGGACCCACGGCTGGGGATTCTCACAGGACTCGCAAGGCCCACAGTCGCCGACTGAAAAGCTACGCAGTTAGCACCAGCCAACGAAGAGACCTTTTAATAAGATTCGGGTCACAGGACCTCGAGGGGGTTGAAGTGCCCCATGAGGATGCTCGGGTGATCCAGGCTTTAATAGTCAACTATGATGTAAGACGGGTTTTCGTGGATACTGGCAGCTCCGTTAACGTGATCTTTAAGAAGGCTTGGGATGCAAGTCGACGAGGAAGAACTCCAGCCCATAACCACTCTTCTGTTCGGGTTCACAGGGCATCAGGTTCAGCCGCTTGATCAAATCACCTTGTCAGTGACCCATTTTCTGGTGGTGGACGCAAAGTCCGGTTACAACGTTATCTTGGGAAGACCGGCATTGAACGTCTTCCAAGCGATGGTTTTCCAAATTTTCGAAATTATAAACATAAGAATGAGTAGCGGAGGAAAAAAACTATTTCATTCCAGATCGGGAAGTTAAAAACACATACCTACAATAGCTATACAAAATCCTCAAAAGTGTCGGCAGGGATGTCATCGAAGATCTTGTCCAGGGTGATGAAGTTACAAGGAAGATCGGACGTTAGATGCCCGACCTCGCGTAGCTGCTTAATCGCCCCCTCAATCCCGAACTGGAACATCTTCAGTGTTCGGAGACCGAGCTGATCGTAAAACTCCTTGGACTTCAGATACTCGGTCCTTTTAGTCGCCCCTCCTCACCCGACTGGTAGACTTCTAGCTCAGCCTTCAGAGTCATCAGCTCGATGAATTTTCCAGCTAGCTCGACCTGAAGAACTTTCTCCTTCCACTCGCCGGCCTTCGCCTTTAGTTTAATCCGAGCTTCTTCCTTCTTTTGTTTCTCCGAAGAGGCAAGAGACTTGGCCTTCTCAAGGGCCAGCGACCCGACCTGTCTGTTCCTCTGCTCGGGACTCAACCTCTGCCCGGGCCGCTTCCGACTGCTCTAGTTGTCCTGCCCTGATTTGGATCTCGGAGCGCAATCTCTCCACTTCCGATTTCAACTCGGATAAATCTTCCGAGGGAGGGGCCTACTGAGCCTCCAGCTCGCTTATTCGAGCTTGTTGAGCATGATATCGGCGGAGGAGATCGTCAGCCCGGGAGAGCATCGTCATCCCTTCCATCCAGACCTGCATCAAGACTCACGATCAGCTACTTAGAAAATCAACCTGTAGTAAATCAATCCCTTACCCAGTCAGGTCGGTGGTGAATGAGTCTATGAGGCGGCTGGTGGATTTATTGTAGCACATCCCGCTCGAGTACGTGTAAGCCTTCGCGGTTCGTCCCCTCAGTTTGAGCGTTACGTCCCCCTCTGCCCTACTCGTGCCTTCCCCGCTCGGGGAATCAGAGTTGCAGGGAGCACGTAGTCTAGTCGAGCAATAGATTGCCCCGCCTGAACGCTCTGGCTTTCGGTGCCCGCTTCCATGGGCTCCCAGCCTGGAGGAGTAGGTGTAGAAGACCGGAGCGGCAAAGGAACCGTCCCAGATGAACTAGCACCTGAGGTTACAGCTTGGGAACCTTCATGGGTCCGCCCGGCTTCCTGTGGATCAATCGGTCGGCGTCTCTTCCTGGTAAGCTGAGGGGTCGGGCTGGGGCTGGCTTCCCTAGAAGAAAAAGGCACTGAGACCATCGAAGGGCGAGGCGGTGGAAACTCGTCCGTGTGGGCCGCCATGTCACTCAAGGAGTCGGTCAGTTTTTCGCCCGCCAACTTAGACGCCCTTTCTTCCAGCTTTAGCGTTGGTTAACTTCAAAGTCTGGCTGACCGAAGCCCTCCACATCGTCTGAGCTGCAAAAGAAAGAGAATCCTCAGTTAGCAATAATAGGAAGTGAAAGTACACATCTTACCAAAGGAAAATTGTAGTTTCGCTTCGACAGGCTCAGGCCGAACATGTAAAGGAGTCCTTTGTCAATCACTTTCTTTACATCAAACCGTAGCTCGGATAGGATGCTCGCAGCTCGGATATATGTCGTCTCTGTTTTGTAGTGTCTGAGGGCGGGAGCTTTGAGCATCTTCATCTGTCACTTGGTCGGCCATGAGAAAGGGGTCGAGGGCTCCGGAAATACATACTTGGACTTCCACCTTTTATGAGAGGTCGGCATCTCATCCAGGAAGCAGCTCCCCGTTCGGGATTGAAAGAAGAAAACGCCGGGCTCTATCTTCTTAGGATAGAAAAAATAGTGAAAAACCCGGGGAGCAAGTGGGATATGATACAAGCGGAAGATAATAATTGCCCCGCAAATCTAGCAGAAAGCGTTGGGACCAAACTATTGGAGAGGAATGTGGAAATATCTGGACAGGGCGGTAAAAAAGGTCGGGAGAGAAAACCGAAGACCCTCCAGAAATTGGCTGATAAAAAACGTTACATGCCCGGTTGGCGGCCTATGGGGTCGGTCGGTCGGCCAAGCTCGAGATGGATAACCTATACTCGATCGGAATCTCATATTGAACCCTAACTACCTCTAGGTCTTCGGTCGAAAAATCTAACTTCATGGAAGTATACCACAATCCCGAAATGTTCCCAGTAGTCATACCTATACTAAACTCAGGAGAAAACAGGGAAAAACGAGATGAAGGCCAAAAGAAGACTTACAACTAGAAACGAGACCAAAGGGAGAAATGGCGAGACAACGGCGAGAACTAAGAAGAGAGCGACGGCGAGAACGAAGCAGAAATCATTAACGTCCAGCCCTAATAAAGCCCTCCTACAAAATCTTGACCGTCGGATACAGATGATCAAAGAGATAAGATGGCATCAGGGTCGTCCGATGAGATCTCTGAATCGCGGAATCCTAACAGTCACGGATGGCAATGCCACGTGTCAGCCGCGGATCGGTTGACATTATGGGCGAGGTGTCATTCCGATGCGTCATCATGCGTATCCAGGGCATTAATGCGCCTGCATCGTGAGTTCCCAAGAAAGATTGGATTTTATCCATGTCAGTATTGACGTGTCAACCAATCATGGACACAAACAATCGCTCTTCCGATCGGGAGACGATACAGAACTAAATGCTAGTCCAGTCAGTCGGGCATCAGCCTCCTTCGACCAGACATGAAAGGGAGGCTTGTGATATTGGGAATACAGTCAAGAATCCACGTGAAAATCATCAATCAGGTGTGGAGACCAAAATCAATAGTCACCAACCCAGAGGGAATGTCTCGATACATCCCGGTCGGGACTAGTCACCCACCGACTGGGTAAAACCCAAAAATATTAGATACTCGAGCGGATGAACGCAATTTATCACAACACCCAAGATGTCTTCTACTTGATCGGGTAAATTCCTAAACAAGCCAATGCATGGAGAAACTCAGAGAGATTTCCCGACCGAAGCATATCATACGCCGACCGGCTTGAATAGACCTATTGACCACAAATCTCTCGCTCGGACAAACCACTGGGTACTACTCCCATTAAGACTGACAAGGCTATGAGTTTGACGTAATGTAGACCTATTAGTAATAAATACTGAACGTGCAAAGAATGAGAGCAGTATGGCTAAAATGTTCTGACGGTACGAACACCTCCATACCATCGCAGACATGCCTTACTGGGACAACATGCCTCATTAATGAGAAGAATACTTCACCCCAAAAGATATATAAGTAAGTCTCTACACACAGAAGGAAATATGCGATAGACATTCTATTATTGTTTCATTCACAGCTCCCTCTTTCGATCACTGACTTGAGCATCGGAGTGACTGCGTCGGGCATCCTCCCGACCTTCCCTCTAACCCTTCAGTTCTCTTCTCTTTCCAGGGTCGATGTAGCTTCCTTGAAGTTCCTCTTCTCGTCTGATCGCCCAAGGAGACTGTCAGAGACTCGTCTAGCTCACCGGTGGCTCATCTGTTGACTAATCCAGTAGAAGAATAAATTGGCGTCGTTTGTGGGAACCTCAGATCCTGAACTGGAAATCACAATGGACGATACTGGAAGACCGACTATCACCATGTCTCAAAGCGACCTCGATAAAATAATAGCTACAGCAGTACAAGGAGCATTGCAACAGCAGCAAGAGATGTGGTAGTAGTAGCTACAAACTATGTAACATCTGCAACACCCCGTGAACCCTCCTCTGAGGATGCACGGTGGGTCGGGTGAAGCGACGGTGGCACCTCGATAAAACTCGACTCATGCGATTGAAATGCCACTAGCTTTCTTTAGAGCCCCGATCAGGGTGTTGTTTAGGCCTGAGCAGTCCAGGGAATCCTCGGCTGGCTGGGAGGGCTAAAGTCTAGGAGATCGAGAAGGGTAAGGGAGTGATCCCCGACGGGTCGGGAGGACTCAATGGCCCCCCTTTCTCAGTGAACATTCTGGAAGACCCGCTGCCCAAGCATTTTCGATCACCATGTATCAGTGATTACAACATATCGGTGGATCCCGAGGATCATTTATGCTTATTCGAGAACGCGTCTATGTTGCACCAATATACTGATGGAGTTAAATGTCGGGTCTTCCTAATGACCCTCTCATGCCTGGCACAGAGATGGTTCAATCAATTTCCAACCTCCTCCATTCATTCATTCGGGGAATTCAAGACGACATTCGTACATTATTTTGCCAACAATAAAAGGTATCTCAAGATTATGCTGGACTTATTTTCTTTGAAGCAAAAGCCCAAAAATCCCTAAGGAATTATTAGCGATTCAATCGGGTGGCCTTGGACGTACCGTCAACCACTCCCGAGATCTTGGTGAGTTCATTCTCACAAGGGCTACTAGAGGGGGACTTCTTCATATCATTAGTGAAGAAGCCTCAGCTCAATTTTGATAACTTGAAAAGTCGAGCGCTCAAGTATATCAATGTGGAGAAAGCCCAGCTTTCCAGGAGAAATGAGACGAATGTCACCGTGCCCGAAACTCACCCCGAGCGGAAAGCACCATCTCCACCATTAAGACATAAGGATTCCCGTTCAGGCCAGCATCGCCTGGTAGCTCAGGGAGGTGACGTGGTTGTGCACACAGTGGAGACCTTTCAGGTCCCAGGGCGTAAAAGGTGGTTCCCCAAGATGATAGGTCATTGTTGCACCTATCATCAAAGAGGAAGTCATGCAACGAAAGATTGCTACCAATACAATATGGGAAGGTCATCCCCCGAACAAATCTCTCCAAATCGGAGCCAAATTGTCGAACATCATTCACCCAATCGGAGGCAGGACGCCGAGCGACATTCACCAGATCGTAGACGCACTCCCGCACAAGCTCAAGATGACTACCATCGGTTAGAGAAAAGAGTCTGAACGCCTGAGAGTCCCCACCTCGACAAGAGTTCGACCGAGAAAAAGATAAGGGGAAAGCCCCCGTTCAAGGAACTGTCAACATGATATCCGGGGGGCCCACAAATGGGGATTCTCATAGAGCCTGCAAGGCTCACAGTCACCGACTGGAAAGTTATGGTGTTAGCACTAGCCAACGAAGAGGCCCTTTAATAAGCTTCGGACCTCAGGACCTCGAAGGGGTCGAGACACCCATGAGAATGCCCTAGTGATCCAGACTTTAATAGTCAATTACGATGGAAGGCGGATTTTTGTAGATACCGGTAGTTATATCAATAATCTTCAAGAAGGCTTGGGACAGGATGCAAGTCGACGATGAGAAACTCTAGGCCATAGTCACTCCTTTGTTCGGATTCATAGGGCATCAAGTTCAGCTGCTCAGACAAATTACCTTGTCGCTTACCCTAGGCAAGGAGCTCCAAGAAAGAATCAGGCGGACCCCTTTCCTAGTGGTGGACGTGGAGTCTGCTTACAACGTTATTCTTGGAAAACCAGCATTAAACGTTTTCCAAGTTGTGGTATCCATGTATCATCAGAAAATAAAATTTTCCATTGGGGAGTTAATAGGGGAAGTCAAAGGTAATCAAGCATCCACTAGGAGATGTTATGTCGATATCATCCAGTCCGATTCAAGAAGAGTACGTAGGGCGGTTGAACCTCAAGTCAACATTGTGCAAGGTGAGTGTGAAGCCTGACCGGAAGAGGGTAAAGAAGAAGTCCAAATCCATCCCGAGCAGAAAAATGACACCACCTGCATCGTCTCTGACCTGCCATCAGAACTGAAGGAGCGATTGGTGGCCTGTTTGACTAACAATCATGACGTCTTTGTCTGGTCGGCAAAAGAAGTCACAGGTGTGCCACCAACCATAATAGTGCACAAACTCAATGTCCTCCCAGAAGCGCGGGCGATCAAGCAGAAAAAAAAGACACTTCGGACCAAGTCAGGATCAGATAATCCAGGCGGAAGTCGCTAAGCTCCTTGACGCGGGTCATATTCGGAAAGTGCAGTTTCTGACCTGGCTGGCTAATGTTGTCTTGGTGTCAAAACCTGGCGGTAAATAACAGGTATGTGTAGATTTTAAAGATTTAAATAGGGTCTGCCCAAAAGATTGTTACCCTTTGTCGCGGATCAATCAGCTGGTGGACTCGACTTCTGGGTGTGAGTTCATATGCATGTTGGACGTCTATCAAAGTTACCATCAGATTTCCTTGGCCCTGGAGGATCAAGAAAAAGTTAGTCTTATCACTTTAGGCGAAACTTTTTGTTATACTGTCAAGTTATTCGGACTCAAGAACGTAGGTGTCACATACCTACGATTGATGGATCGGCTGTTTAAGCACCAGATCGAGAAGAATGTCAAAGTTTATGTCGATGATATCTTGATCAAAATCTCCTGAGCGGAAGACCTCACCTCCGATATTGAAGAAACATGCAGAACTGTGAGGCGATATGGGCTCAAATTAAACCCCAACAAATGTCTCTTCGGCGTCAAGAGCGGCTGCTTCCTTGGCTATATAGTCACCGAGCAGGGAATTGAAGCTAATCCGGAGAAAGTTCAAACGCTTCAAGACATGTCCTCTCCTCGTATTCTCAAGAAAGCACAGAGGTTGGTTGGCCGCATTACGACTCTCTCTTGATTCAGAGCCCGATCGACAAATCGGAGCCTTCCATTTTTCAAGGTGTTACGCAAGGCCTCTAAGTTTGAGTAGGATGGAAGTTATGACCAAGCCTTTACGAAGCTCAAGGAGTATCTATCTTGACTTCCGCTCCTCTCCAAGCCAGTAATAGGTGAATGACTGTGGTTGTATCTGTCCACGAGTGAAGAGGTGATTAGGTCTGCGCTATTACGAGAAGAAGTTAATATACAATACCCCGTGTATTTCACAAGCCACCTATTCAAAGATGTAGAACGGAGATACACCCCTTTGGAGAAATTGGCATTGGAGTTAACTCTGACAGTCTGTCGACTGAGACCCTATTTTCTCTCCTACTCGATCACCGTCCTGACGAATAGCACGCTGGGTTGTGTTTTGACAAACCCCGAGGCCTCAAGAAGATTAATAAAGTGGACGATCGAGCTGAGCGAGTACGACATCTAATACCATCCCAGAACGGCTATCAAGGCCCAGGCCTTGGCGAATTTCATAACGGAGACATCGAGTTCAGATTCAGAAGGAACCTGAAAAATTTACACGGACGGCTCGGCCAACCATCAAGGTAGTGGTGTGGGAGTTTTGTTGATCTCGCCATGAGAGGATATACTCCAATTATCTATCCGGCTTAATTTCCGAGCCTCCAACAACGAGGTTGAATATGAAGCTTTATTGGCCGGTTTGCAAGTAGTCAAACGAGTGAGAGCGACTCGGGTTATCCTTCACTCAGATTCCCAATTAGCCGCTCGGTAGATGGATGAGAGTTTTGAAATAAAAAATGAGCGATTGAAGAAATATGTCGACATCTTCGATCGACTAAAATTAGATTTCCAATAAGTGATTGTTCAGAAGATCCCCCGAGCGAAAAATCTAAAAGCAAACGAACTGGCTGAAATAGTCAGCTCTATGGCCACATGGACGTTGGAGGAACCCATTTCTCAATACAAGCGAGGGTTCTCCCGACCGCTTTTGAAGTGTCTTGGATCTGACGATATCGATTATGTTATAAGGGAGATTCATGAAGGCATATGCGGGAATCACGTAGGAGGTCGGATGCTCACCAAAAAGGTCCTATTAGCCGGATATTTTTAACTGACCCTACAATCTGACACATCGAAATTCGTGGTCGGCTGCGTTTCATGTCAGAAACATCAAAACTTGCCCCATCACCCGACCGAGCCACTGAATACATCGATCATCTCAAATCCCTTCGACCAATGAAGGATGGACATAGTGGAACCCTTTCCGACTGGGTCTTAGCAAAAGATGTTTCTTTTGGTGATCGTCAACTATTTTTCCAAGTAAGTAGAAGCAGAAACCCTTGCTCGGATAACAAAGGGTGTCATCATGAAAATCCTGTGGCAAAATATTATTTGTCGGTTTGACATACCGCATAAACTAGTCTCCGATAACAAATGCTAGTTTCAAGGGCGAAAGCTCCAAAGATGGTGCGAGGAATATGACATTCAACAATCTTTTACTTCAGTCGCCTATCCGTAGAGCAACGGGCAGACGAAAGTGGTCAACCGAGAGATCGTGCGAGCGAGGGCTTACAGTCAAGCTGAACCACGTGAAGGAAAGTTGGGTTGAAGAGTTTTCCAGCATCCTGTGGGCATATCGAACAACTCCAAGAGAGAGCATCGGCCTGACACCTTTTTATCTGGTCTATGGGGGAGAAGCTATTATATTTGTAGAAATGGGAGAAAAATCAATCCGCCGGAGTACGTATGATGGAGATAACGCCGAGCAACGATATTTGGAGTTGGATCTAGTCACCGAAATCAGGGAAAAGACCGTCGCTCGGCTATCGGCGTACCGTCAGAGGATGCGCTAAACCTACCACAAGTGAGTCATCCCGCGAACCTTCCAGGTCGGAGACCTTGTCTAGAGAAAGGTGAAGTTGGTCGGCGATGTTCACAAGTTGGAGCCTCAATGGGGAGGATCATACAAGGTCCTCTGCAAGCTAAGCTCGGGGACCTATTACTTACAAGACCCAGATGGAAAGGAACTTGATCACCCATGGAACGCAAACCACTTGCAACCCTACCGAACTCGAGTGCCTTGAGTATCCGTCCCAAAACATTTGTATCAAAGGTATGTAGGAAATTGTTTATGAATGAAAAAGCTCAGATTATTCTCTAGCCTTAGCTCCCCCGTGATCCGAGGTCGAGGATCTCCGTTAAAGCACCGAACTCCCCCCTGATCCGGGATCGAGGATTTTCGTTAAAGCGCTGAACTCCTTTTGATCCGGGGTCAAGGATCTCCATTAAAACGTCGAACTCCAAAGCTCGACCTTTAAAGGCCCCAAAGTCACTTCTTTAGCCACCAATTCGGCAAATTTCCCAGTCATCTCGACATGGAGATCCTTTTCCTTCTATTCAGTAGCCTACGTCTTCAATTCAGTCCAGGCTTCTTCCTTCTTCTACTTCTCTAACGACGCAAAGGTCTTAGCCTTCTTGAGGGCCTCCCTGAGCTCGGCGATCAGCTTCGCCTGTTCCTTCTGTAGGATCGAAAGCACGTGAGAGGGGGGGGGGGTGAATCACATGTTTGAAAAACTTAAGTCTTTTTAAATGGTTTTGAAAAATCTTTTCGAAAACTAAGTACGCAGCGGAAATGTAAAAGAAACAAACAGAAAGAAAAGTACACTTT
>JBBUKS010299051.1:0-20779 GCA_038050645.1 Hedychium gardnerianum
CCATATAATCCTAAATAATTAAAATCACACCCGATCCCCTTGCCCTAGATTTGATTTCTCTCTTGGTGATTCCTCTTGGCGACGATCTCCGGACCTATAAGCTCTCTCCCCTTAAACCCTTAAATCCTAAACATTAAATTTTTTGGATAAAAATTCATTAATCTCAATATTTTAGATAAAATTGAGATTTGAGGTCATGGACATAATCATTAATACTACAAGAGCACATTGGAACTAGCTTCAGGTTATTTCAAGCCCTCTAGGTCATTTAACCAATTCCGGAGGATTTTTTTTTTTAAAAAATAAGAATAAATTGATATTTGAATATTTTTTTTTATAATCAGAAGAACTAGACGAACATATAGAAACTGGTTTCGTATCATTCTGAGTTCTTTGGGTTTATCAGCCATTTTCAGTCACAATTTGTTATTTTTTAAATTTTTGATCGCTTGCGACAAATACGTGGATCCGTCGCCATTTTTGAGACAAAATATAAATTTTGATATAATATATTATTTAAATGCTAATTTACTTTGTTTTATTTATTATTTTAAAATAAAAAAAAAACTTTATGAAATTTGGGGACGAAAATTATTTTGGTCCCCAAATTTGGGATGAAAACTATGTTCGTCCCCAAATTGGGGATGAAAATTGTTTCCATCCCCAAATTAGGGATGAAAATTGACTTTCGTCCCCAATTTTGGGACGAATTTGGCGAGAAAATAATTTTGTCGCCATATAATCCTAAATAATTAAAATCACACTCGATCTCCCCTTGCCCTAGATCTGATTTCTCTCTCGGCGATTCCTCTCGGCGACAATCTCCGGATCGGTAAGCTCTCTCCCCCTAAACCCTTAAATCCTAAATTTTTCGGATAAAAATTCATTAATCTCAATATTTTGGATAAAATTTAGATTTGAGGTCATGGACATAATCAGTAAAACTACAAGAGCACATAGGAACTAGCTTAATGTTATTTCGAGAGCTCTAGGTCATTTAACCAATTTCGGAGGATGTTTTTTTAAAATAAGAAGAAATTGATATTTGAATATTTTTTTATAATCAGGAGGACTACACAAACATATAAGAACTGATTTTGTATTATTATGAGCTCTCTAGGTTTATCAGCCGTTTTCAGTCACAATTTATTTTATTTTTATTTTTGATCATTTGCGACAAATACGTGAATTCGTCATCATTTCTGTGACAAAAAAAATATAAATTGTTGATATAATATATTATTTAAATAATAATTTATTCTATTCTATTTATTTATTTATAATTTTAAAAAAACTTTATGAAAATTTGGGCAATCTGGGGACGAAAATTGACTTTTGTCCCCAATTTGGGGACGAATTTGGCGACAAAATAATTTTGTCGCCATATAACCTTAAATAATTAAAATCACACCCGATCCCCCTTGCCCTAGATCTAATTTCTCTCTTGGTGATTCCTCTTGACGACGATCTGGGGTCTCCGGACCGATAAACTCTCTCCTCTTAAATCCTTAAATCCTTAAATCCTAAACATTAAATTTTTCGGATAAAAATTCATTAATCTCAATATTTTGGATAAAATTGAGATTTGAGATCGTGGACATAATCAGGAGAACTACACAAGCACATAGAAATTAGTTTCATGTGATTTCGAGCTCTCTAGGTATTTAACCAATTTTTAAAGATTTTTTTTTTTAAAATATGGATAATTTTGTAATGAATCTTAAATTCGTCGTAGATTTTGGGACGAATTCTGGATTTGTTGCAAATTTTGCGACGAATCCAGGGTTCATCCCAAAATCTGCGATGAATCCAAGTTTTGTTGTAAATTCTGCGACGAATTCTAAATTCGTCCCAAATTTATCCCTGATTTATAAATATTAATTATAATATTTTTAGGAATTTTTGCAACGAAAATTTAATTTATTGCAAAATTGACAACGAATAAATATTTCGACGCAAATTTAGAGATGAATTACTTATTCATCGTAGATTCTACAACAAAATTAATATTCGTCATAGAATCTGCGACGAAAAATTAATTCGTTGCGGATTCTGCAATGAATATTAATTTTCGTCTCTAAATTGCAACGATATTTGCAACGAAAATTAATTTGTTGTTAATTTATGACGAAAGTTTTTCGTTGTAAATTTCATTGCTAATTTGTGATAAATTAAATTTTTGTCGCAAAATTTGTTATAATTTTGGGATAGAATTTTTTTGTTGTAAAATTTAGTCCTTAAATTCTTATTTTTTTTGTAGTGTTGTTGCTGTAAGAGGGTTGGAATGAACAACCTTTCTGCTGGAAAAGGGATGGAACTGATGTGGTTGCTGCTTGCTACGATTGAGAAAGATAAAAAGGAAAAGATTGGGAGAAAAAAAAAGAGCAAGGAGGTGCTGCTGTTGATGTTGGAAGAAAAGGAAGAAAGAAGGAGAAAATTAACTGCTAGAAAAAAGGAAGAAGTAAAAAATCATGGCTTTGTAAAAAATAAATAAAAAAATCGTAGGAATTTGATGTTCCTGTAGCTTGCTGGTAAAAGAGGAAGGTTGTTGCGTTGATTTGGAGTGGAAGAAGGGATTGATGCGTGTACTTGAAAAATCAACAAGAAGAAGTCGACGGTTGAAAATAAAAGAGAAAAGCTGCTGGGGTGGATTGGGGAAAAGGGGAAAGAGGAATAATAATAATAATAAGAAGAAGAGTTATCGATAGGACGAAGAGGAAGAAACGAAGGAAGAATCATGATAGAGAAATGTAGGAAAGAGAAATAATATTTTAGATGATATTATTGCTAAAATCAAAGGACTTATTTATACAAGTTATCTAAGTAATAAATGAAAAGAAATAAATATAACATACAATTATAATAATTATAATCACAGCAATGAATATAATAATTTTGAAAATATTATCTTTTTCTATTGATTCATATCGATCTTGATTATTTTTTTTTTGATAAAAAGATAAATATATATCATCAAAAAAAATATACAAAACATACAAAATCTCCACGAAGGGTCCTCCATGTGTCCTTCATGCATGTACGTCCATGTCGTCACTGTCCAACCAAACATGCTCCATGTAAGGTCCTCCATGGATATGCATTGTCATGTGTCCCAACCGTCATCTCCTTGTGTCCTCCTCTATGACCGGCTCCTCCGATTGCCTACGTGGTGCAGATGGTGTGGCTGGCCCTCTGGCGCATATGTCTATATCCAAGATCCTCCATCATCTGCATCCGAGATCATCCAGAGCCTCCCCTCCAATCACTTTTAGCAAGTGATTAACTATCAACGGATTTGATGTGTCTTTACTGCGAGTCGTTTGCTAGGACTAGATATATCTTTCTGATGGATCTATTCACCCTCTTGGGATTTTTGGCAAAGATCCAGCCATAAACGGATTTGACGTATCTTTACCACGAGCCGTTTGCTATGGACTAAATAGATCATCCAAGGTGGATCTATTCACCTAGCTCCTCATCAACATATACAAACTTTCAAGACACATGAGGTAGAATCTCACTCATCATTCTCTCACATCATACAAGTTTTCATCTCTCATTCACTGATGTGGATCCCCCATATAAGCTCTCATTCCTCACTCACTGATGTGGCTCCACCATACTCACTCATCTCTAACTCACCAGTGTAGCACCACCAAGCACACCAGATCAGGATGCGCCCTCCATGCAGACCTCGGCTCCATGTCTCCTAAGCTCTATCTGACAAGACTCCATATGTGGCTCTACCGCTCACAAGGCTCAAATCAGGCATCAAGCAATTATTTATTTATTTATTTTTTTCTAACCAAGAGTATTTACTTGGACTAATGAGCGCCAGTATAAGGTAATACCCTCAGTTCTATAGGATCTATAGTCAAAAGTAAAATGTATGTCCGACAAACCTCTAGGTGGTATGACAGAATACCTGATATCATTATGACACTACAAAAAACTCTCCATACCTATGCAAGATGCGATCTCTTAAAGGTAACAAAATGATTCTGCCGGTCCTATCTATATGTGTATGCTCCCTATGATCTATAATGCATGCTCTGTGGTTATGTAGACTTGATTCCCTACCTCATGCACTATCAAGATGTATGCTGTGTCTTAACTAATTTATATGCGTGTAAGGATGCATGCTAGGGCAATATAAAAATGCATGCCCTCAAAATGGCCAAAAATGCATGCCCTCAAAAATGGTATCAACCCTATTAGAGTACCTGATCTGAAAACACGCCAAGTGACTAGTAGACATGGATTTGTACTTTCCTGAAGATCATGTCCCCATCCAGCCTCAACCCCTCGAACATGTTGGAGTTTCGTGCCCTCTATATGTGGTGTACTATCGCAGATATGACAAGGTGACGTGCCCTGGTCAGTACTGATGTCCCCCTATATGAATGTCTAGAAACCTACAACATGCGTTTGTAGGTGCACATCTCTGGTCTCATCTGCAGCCATACTTTGACTCTCCCCCATAGCTGGTTGATAGAGCTACATTTGAAGAACACGTGATCTAGTGACTTCTCCTCCTACCTGCAAAAAGTGCACCGCCTGTCCTTTAGGTACTCCTGTTAGGCGCGTGCATGGAGTAGTCCGTGTGCTAGCATCCATAGGGCAAAGGCATGACTGGGCTGAAGGTACTTTTGCTAGACTATCTTTACCCATGGCTTCCTGGGCCTCGCATCTCTAAAGTGATCATAAGCCCTCTGGACACCTCCCTTCCTCTCACTGAACCATGCGACCAATGTCTGCCCTGCTGCCTTCGAACTACCTGCCACTGCTAAGATGTTGTCTTTGATATGTAATAACTTCTTGATGAGTGGTGAGTTTGCTGGTTTGACTTGCTAGGCCCAAATCCCCACATGCTATAAGTATGCATGATGTACATAGGTTTTTGGTAGTCTACATAAAAGATCTGTAAAGACTGTATATGTGGTCTATGATCCCATAGGGGAGGGGCAGGATGGACATCTAGTAATATTCCACACCCTGGAATACTGAGGCTATGAGCTAGACTTTCTCTGCATAAGAGAGAGTACTCTTCGGCCATGAATTTATCCTATTGGTAAGGGAGTCATTAGTGTGCTATAGTAAGAGTTCTTCAATTTCTGGGAGGCAATAGGAATCCCCAAGTATCTCAAGGGCATCTCTCCTACTTGAAATCTTGTAATAGTAAGTAGTTGTTCCCATGTGGGTGTATCGATTTCTACCATGTAGATGTTGGACTTAGCTAAATTGGCTGTGAGGCCTGCCATCTGTGCAAACTGTACTAAGTAATCAACCAGCTAAGTAACTGAGCTAACATATCCACAGGACAAAAGTAATAGGTCGTCTGCATATACCAAATGTGCTATCCTCAGACGCTCACATTTTGGGTGGAAATGAAAATTTGACCTAATAGTTTGTCGTGCCAAAAAGCGAGACAGATACTCCATGCATAGTCTAAAGAGATAAGGGGAGAGTGGGTCCTCCTGCTTAAGTCCCCTACCATCTCTGAAGAACCCATGCATGATGCCATTAATCACTATAGAGAAGGTGATGGTAGTGATACACTCTCTGATTCATGTGATGAAGATGGCTGAGAACTGTAATACTGAGAGGACATCTTGAAGAAAATCCCAGTGAATTAAGTCAAAGACTTTTTGTAAATCCACTTTCAAAACGCATCTCGGAGAAATCCTTTTCCTAGTGTAGCTGCGTAATAATTCCTGAGCTAAGTGGATATTATCTATGATGAGGCGACCTTTGACAAAAGCAATCTGGGAAGGATGTAGTAGTTGGGTAGTCACGTCTTCCAGTCTACTTGCAAGGAGCTTGAAGATGACCTTATAAAACACTGTGCAACAGGAGATGGACTATAGTCTTGCACTTTGCTTGCAAGAGCCATTTTGGGCACTAGAGCAATCAGTGTGTAATTTCATGATTTAAGCAACTGGCCACTCGAGAAGAACTCCAATATGGCTAAGGTAAAATCTTGCTTGAATGTGTCCCATGCCTATTTGAAAATTTTAGAATTGTATCCATTTGGTCCAAGTGCCTTAAGGTCTCCAATGTCAAATAGAGCTCTCTTGATTTCCTCTTCAGTAGGGGTTCTGATCAGTTGAATTTGTTGCTCTGCTATGAGAACTCTCCCAAACTTATACAATCTGGTTGGAATAAGGCTCGGTCCACCTGTACACCAAGCTATGTCTGGAAGTGTCTCGTGAACTCCTGCACCACTTCCTCAAGCTTGGAGGTAGTATCACATTACTTTTCTTCACAACCATTATCTCCCTCCTTTTGTTGTTTCTTTTCACCAGGGACTGGAAGAAGGTGGTGTTCCTGTCTACTTCCTTGAAATAGGTATGTTTAACACATTGTTGATAGAAAAGATATTCTGCTTGGGCAAGTAGATCAACAGCTTTCTTTGCCTCCTGATATTCCTCATCAATAATTCCTTGTGCTAGAACCCTTTTTTGTACCTCTTTCAAGTGCATTTGTGCACTTTTTGATCTTTTTGAGATATGTTGGTAGCTCTAGTGATTGAGCTGCCATAGGGGCCTCTTGAGCAAGGTGAGTTTCTACTTTAGTGTGTACTGGGTTGCACCATTGATGACTTCCATGCTTGCCTGATCCCAATTTCTTTGCACAAATTGCTTGAAATTTGGGTGTGTTGTCCACATGTTATAAAATTTGAAGGGCTTTGCTTGTTGTCTTCTAGCTTCCAAGATGGAGCCTATATGTGAGGCATGATTTGAGAAGACATCTTGAGATCTGAATTCAGCAAAGTTGCTCCTATCTTGTTCTAACTAAAGTTTGTTCACCATAGCCCTATCAAGCTTGCATACTATGTATTCATTTGTCCTTGTGAATTGACCACTGATAGCATGTAGATCCTCCATTCCTGCCATAAGTGCAAAGTCCTAAAAATCGGCTATGACATATGTGATAACATCCATCCCTCCTCTTTTATAATCAGGTAATAGGGAGGGGGGAGTTGAAATCTCCAATGAGAAGCCCCTTCCATGCTCTTTGCAATTTGATGTAGCCCCGTCCACAAGTGTCTCTTGTTGGTGATGCAGAATTGTCCATAAACAAAAGTCACTGCATAAGAGGTCCCTGCAACCTTGCTTTAGACGATGGTGTAGACATACTGGTCTTCCCATTGTTTGATTTCTACTGTGATACTCTGTGAATCCCACAATAATAACATCCTGCTTCTAGGGGAGGAACCTACTTATTGTTCTATTTACCATTGTTGGAATCTAGATGTCTTCAGTTCCTAGTATTGTTGCATTATTAGTTTTGGCTCTAGGATGCAAAGTATACTCAACTTCTGCCTCAGGAGGAGATTCGTGACCTCCTTCTGTTTGAGACCTTTATTTAGGCCTCTAATGTTCTATGTGACAATTTTCATATTAGTTTGGGAGACAATTGCCTCCTACCATTAGTTTTGTTCTTTCTTTCCTGTTGTCTTTGTTCATCTTGCCTCTTCCCATCCTCCTTTCCCGTGGCCTGATCTTGAACCTGATCTCCTGGGTCTCTTGCTTGCCCTACTGATTTGAAATCATGAGGCCAATTAGCAGCTGCAAGGCTTACAATGATTGGTTTGACGATTTCTATTTCAGAGTTCTGTGGATCTATATCTTTTGAGTTTTCTAAGAATATCGATCTTGATTATTGATGTAGGGGGTAGGGGGCCCCATGGGGAAGGATGGAGGTGGGGCCCACGCGGAAAAAGGGGCCACTTTTTTTTCCTTAATGCGAGCCCTAGCAAAGGGGGATTTTTTCCGCCTCCTCCACCATGGCGAGAACGCCGCACCAACGTCGCCATCGCCCTCCTCCGTCGTCCACAGCCACTACTGAAGCCGCTACCTTCCCTCACGCGAGGGCTCCCTCCTCATGCGACACCGCCCCCTCTCATTACTTTCGCCGTCGTAGGCCGCTCCTCGACGACCGCCGCCAACAGCGCCTCGCCAACTGCCATCGGCTCATGCCCTCTTCCAGCTGGCTAGATCTTGCACCGCTCTCACCCACGCGAGGCCACCACCACGGACCTCCTCTTCCTTCTTCTCCTCTCCCCGCGACACCACTGCTTCGGCGACAACTATAATGTTGCCTGCTCTTTCCCGAATGCGAGCTCCCCCTCCTCTCCTTCCTTCCTCGACGTCGACTGCTCCTTCTCGCTCTGCGCTCTCCACCAAACCCTGTCGCCCTCTCCGGCATAGATCTAGTCATTGCCACCACCCTCGGCGCAGACCTGACCGCCGACGTTGCCGCCATCGTCTCCGCCTCTCCGCTGTCCGCAGCTGGCGCCGCCTCTTCGCTGTCCACAACCACTGTCGTTGCCCTCAGCTGTCCACATCCATCCATTATTAACGCCGACACCGCCTCTCCGCTGTCCGCAGCCGGCGCTGCCTCTCCGCTGTCCCCAGCCGGCACCTCCTCTCCGCTGTTGTCTTTCCACCACCGACCGATGTCGTTGCTTTCGTCAGATCAGATAATGCGTCACCGAATGGATTTTTGACCTCCGAGCCCTTTGACCCCGTCACCTCATTGTCGTGTTTCGGCCTTCGAGCCATCCGACCTTTGAGCCGTTGTCGTGTTCTTGCCTTTGAGCTGCTGTTGTGTTCCGACCTTCGAGCTGCTATCGTGTTCCAACCTTCGAGCCATCCGACCTTTGAACTGCTGTCGTGTTCTGGCCTTTGAGTCGTTGTTGTGTTTTGGCCTTTAAGCCGTTGTTGTGTTCCGGCCTTTGCGCCACTGTTGTTTTCCGACCTCCGAGCCGTAGCTAGCCTTTGAGCCCCACTCATTGTCTCCGACCTCAGATCTAGCCGTTGTTGCCCCGCCTCTAGTAGCTGTCACACGCCCCTGTCAGGCTCTGCCTCTGAGACCCTTCAGCTCCGTGCCACCTCTGGCCTCCTGGCTTCGTGCCGTCTCTGACCCTCTGACTCAGTGCCACCTCCGATCGGCTCCAGGCCGTCTCCGAAGTCTCCGTGCCATCTCTGGCCCCTAGGCTCCGTGCCATCTCTAGCCCTCCGGCTCTGTGCCATCGCCGATCTCTCGGCTCCGTGCCGTCGCTAGCCTCTCAGCTTTGTGCCGCCTCCAGCCACCCAGTGCGACCCCTATGCCCCTCAGCTCCACACCATCTCTAGCCCCTCGGCTCCGTGCCATCTTCGACCCCTCAGCTTCGTGCCGTCTTCGACCCCTCGGCTCCGTGCTGTCTTCGGCCCTCCAGCTTCGTGCCGCCCCGACCTCTCGGCTCCGTGCTGTCGTTGGCCTCTCGGCTTTGTGCCGCCTCCATCCACCCAGCTCCATGCCACCTCTGGCCACCCCACTCCATGCCACCTCCGACAACCCGGCTCCGTGACGCCTCCAGCCTCCTGGCTTTGTGACGCCTTCGGCCCCTCGACTCCGAGCCGCCTCCGGCCCACTCTTGTGGGCCTGGATATGCTTTTACATTTGATCTTTATGCACCTCATTATAGTACTGTTTATCATCTCTATTTATATTGTCAGAGACTGATTTAAGTGTCGGAGTGAAAGGTCGGGTACCTCCGGTCTCCATTCTAACCCTCTTTGTCGCTCTTTTACTCCTTGCAGACCATCCTGATAGTCCCTCCTTTCTCCTGGTCATGATAACTCCGTTAAAATAGAGGACAGTTCAATCCCACCTTCCTCTTGGTCATGATAACTTAGTCAACACTGTCTCGGTGCAAGATCAATTATATGATGTCAAATATGATAAATCTCGATTGATTGAAATCAATACAAGATTATTATTCATTATTATTTTCTTTCCTGTCATTACTTCGCACCCGAAGCTGTTGTGACCTCTCCAACCTCATCACCCTTGAGTCCTTCAATGCTGGCGAGGACGCCCTCACTAGCGTTGTCCCTGCTAAGGATGCTAATTTTCTCCGAACCCGATGGAGGATCCGATACCTGACCTGAATGGAGGAGGATGTGTAAGGATTTTTTGGACCCTAGTAATCGGATAATGGGGTATGGGTATTCGGGTATGGGTATGGGTATAAGGAGGTATGAGTATTCGGATAATCGGGTATGGAGGCGGGTCTAGTAAAATCCTACACATACCTGACCCGAATTCTTGATTAAATAATATACATATATATTAAATATTTTTTTTTTCAAAACTCATTAACTATTTTTATTGGTGTTTAATATATTTTTATTAAATATGATTAAATTAGAAAGTAGATTATAGATGTTTAATATATTTTTATTGAATTATATATATTTTTTTATATGATGTTAATTTTAATATGATTTTATTTAATGATGATAATTGGATGGAATAAAGAAAATTATTATACTCTAATGGATATAGGTATAGAGATAGATATCCGATCTCGATGGATATATGTATGAGGATAAAAGTTGCAAATTCGATCTAAATGAGGATGGATATAGGGATGAATATAATAAATGAGGATGAAAATGAAGAATATGAAATCTCCCTCGCCAAAAATATGCTACAGTGTGCTTTCTGGCAGTTCGCCAGCAAGTCCGTCACCCTCGACATCGATGAGGGCAATCAATTCTGCAGCCCAACACCTGGTCCCTGCAACCCTCGTGTCGCCGTGCTGCTCGACATCGCCGTCGGATTCGGTTACCCCCTCCTGCTTGCCAAGTCGTGGAAGGGCAACCAACCTTGCGGCGCCAACTGGCTCGACGTTACCTGCAACGCGCAGGACAACGTCATCGTCCTCAACCTTCCTAACCAGCACCCGAGCGGCGAGATCTCGTCGGCCTTTTCCAATCTCACCTCGTTGCGACAGGTGTTCCTCAGCCACAACGACCTCGTCGGCTCGATTCCCGCAAGCCTGACGTAGCTCCCGTTGCTGGACGTCACCAACAACATCCTGTCGGGCAAGGTGCCCGCCTTCAACACCGCTGTCATGCTCAAGTTCGAAGACAACCCCAAGCTCGGAGATGACTCTGGCTCTCTGTTTATCAGATCGTCGTCCCCTGCAACCCTGATTGCTGGCTTGATCGTGGCCTTCGTGGTCCTCCTTTGCTTGCGCAGCAGCATTGCTCATCCATTGCCGCAAGAAGAATCAAGGCAAGAAATTTGACCGCATAGCGTCTGATACAAAATCATTCAAGATCGGATTGGATGGAGGCATGTCCTCGAGCAACATCACGAGTTCGAACCAGTACTTAGTCGAAGCTCAAAGCATGCACATCTCAATTCAATCCCTTCGGAGGGCCACTGGCTACTTCAGCTAGCGAAGCTAAAATCTTGGCAGAGGTCCTTCTCGGTGTCACTAACAAGCAACGACGGCGTTCCACCTTGGCGCGACTCCGTCGCTCATGACTTCTCTCAGACTGTCACCGAGCCGTTACCTTATACTAGGTTACTGGGATGTCGACGTCGCTGAGGCGCTTCCCATTCCGCATCCGACCGACGACGTTAGGGCTGCTGCTGCTGCGCCCTCGTCAGCCAAACTATCGATGTCGGAGTCATCTGATTCTTTCTCTGCTCCAGTACACAAACTGGACGTGTGCCTGGGCTTACAAAGAGTTGCCCTCAAACAACACCATAGTTTGAGTTGTTGACGCCAATCCAAGAGAGTGGTGTTCTTACAAATGTGTATAAGTCGGATTTCGACATTTGGCTCTAGTTGCTTCTCAACGACATGGGAGTGAAACCCTTACTGCCTGCAAGTTACAGATAAGGAATACAACTTATTACATGCCTTTGTTGCGAACAACTCTTTCACGGCACAAATGTTTATTGCATGTGATACGTGGAGTAAGAGGAGGTTTCCATGTGTATGGGATGGTCAGTAATCCTGTTGAGGGAAAAATCAAAGTCAAAAGAGGTCAATAGGATCACTTCCGCTTGGGTTGCCTTAGATGGGAAATCCATTCGGCATTCGGATCGGCTCTACCGATCGACATCCATTCCGCATTCAGATCGGTTCACCTCCTCTGCAATTGGTCCCTCCGACTAGACACTCTACTCATCTACGATCGGTCCCACCGATCGAACACTTAGCACCTCTCCAATCGATCCCTAACTGGACGTTCAAATCCTCTCTAGTCGGTCCCCTCGACTGGACATTAATCTTCTCATCTCCAACCGGTCCCATTGATCAAACGCTAAGTTCCTCTCCAGTCAGTCCCTCCAATTGGATGCTCTACTCATCTCCGACCGATCTCACCGATCGAACGCTTTGCTAATCTTCAGTCGGTCTCATTGACTTGGTGCTACCATCCATACGACTTAGCTACATTCATTCGATGCTCACACTCATTTGGCTCAGCTATAATAATCCAAAAATCTCTCTCTAGTCGTCTTAGCTTCTCCGACCTCTGTCCCCTTATCATGTCAAATCCTCCAACCCAACCATACCAACTGATTAGCAGAGTGTGGGCCCCTACGTAAGCTCTCAGGACATGTGGGTTGTTAGAGTACGTGAAATAGTATGGGGTACATGGCGTGTGGTTACTAAGCAAGGCATGGTCTGCGACAGTACAAGACATGGGCGATGCGACCCTTAGATACAATGATGTGACGTCCCTTTTATTGCAAATAATGACGTTTCATTAATTAACGTTTGGAGAGAGATACCATTCCATTCCTACAGTAGTGGTATAAAAGGGGCCCGCTACCGCGGGCCAAGGTACATTTTTACATTTTCATGCCTACACAGACATATCACTATTCTTCTTCTCCCCTCTCTCCTGCCGGAGATTTGACTTGAGTGTCGGAGTGGTTGAGCCGGGACAGCCTTTGGCCTCCATTCTAACCCTCTTCTTCTCTCCCTTTCCTTCTCAAGTTCGGAGAGCTGGTGATCAGTGACTTCGTGAACATAGGAGACAACTCACCAATGACTCACCCATTGACGATCTCAAACATGATCAAATTGGCGTCGTTTGTTGAAAAATTAAGCTAAGACCTAGACTAAGACATTGAGATGGATGACACTAGAAGACCTGCTATCATCACCATGTTAACGAATGACTTCAACAAACTGATTGCAGCTACTATGCAGGCGATTTTGCAAACTCAGCCTGCCCAGCTAGTACCTAATCCTCTGCCCTCCAAGATACCATTTAAATTAGCTGAGGTACCTCAAGTGCCTCATCGTCAGCTGCTTCGATCGACCAAAACACCTCAAGCTATAATCTCAACTCCTAGAACGTCTATTAGGCATGAGCGATTCTTAGAATCTTCAATAGGAGAAATGCTGCCGCGAAACCCCTTACGGGGTAAATGGCCTACCATGGATAGAATGAAGGAAACCCAAGGCACTCCATTTTCTAGAAGCATCCTTGAAGATGAGCTGCCACGCCATTTCCGACCACTACAACTCAAGGAGTACATAGGAGCATTAGATCCCAGGATCACCTGTGTAAATTTGAAAATGCGGCCTTGTTGCATCAGGATTTCGATGGCATCAAGTGTTGAGTTTTCCTGACAACTCTCTTGGGCTCGACACAAATATGGTTCAACCAACTCCCCTTTCTTCTATTCAGTCTTTCGGGGATTTCAAGATAGCCTTCTTGCATCATTTTGCCAGTAGTAGAATGTACCTTAAGACTCCTCTCAATTTGTTTTCCCTAAAGCAGAAACTGAAGGAGACCTTGAAGGAATATATTCAACGATTCAATCGAGTCACTCTAGATCATTCCTTCAACCACTTTGGACTTACTAGTGAGTGCTTTCTCTCAGGGGCTGATGGAAGGGATTTCTTCCAGTCCTTGATGAAGAAGCCCTCGATAGAATTTGACATCCTATTGGGCCGAGCCATCAAATATGTTAATATGGAGGAAGCCCAATCGACCAGAAGAAAATAAGTCCATGCTCCACCTCGGTGTACCCCCTTCATCATAATGGACACCGCCTCCACCTACAACGTCATTTTGGGAAGGCCAACACTAAGCATTTTTCAAGAAGTAGTCTCCACTTTCTACTGGAAGATGAAGTTCCCCGTGGAAGATCAAGTCAGCGAGGTGCAAGGAGATCAATTAGTGGCTAAGTAGTGCTATGTGGATATAGTCAAGACAGATTCATGCAAGGCTCGCAGGACTTGGGGATCTGACGTACAAGTGGTACAGGAGTACTCGTGTCCCGACTAGCATACGTGCAAGAGGAAATACAAATCCATCCCGATCGACTAGATGAGACTACCCGAGTCACCACGGATCTTCAGCTGGGGCTTAAGCAAGAGTTGATTGCTTGTCACTCTCAAAATCATGATGTATTCGCTTGGTCGGCTAAAGATTTTATTGGCATATCCCCGATCGTGATGGAGCACAGACTCAACACGCTTCCAAATGCTCGACCAGTCCAACAAAAGAAGAGACACTTTGGTCCTGATCAAAACAAAATAATTCGGGTGGAGATCAACAAATTACTAGAAGCCAGGCACATTCGAGATGTTCAATTTCTAACTTGTCTGACCAACGTGATTTTAGTGTCCAAGCAGGGAGACAAACAACGGGTCTATATAAACTTTCAGGATCTCAACAAGGCTTGCCCGAATGATTGCTATCCTCTCCCTCGCATCAATCAGCTAGTGGATTCAACTTTCGGATGCGAACTCATTTGTATGTTGGACGCGTACCAAGGCTACCATCAAATTCCTTTAGCTTCTGAAGACCAAGAAAAGGTCAATTTTGTCACCTCTGACGGGACTTTTTGCTATAATATTATGCTGTTTGGACTAAAGAATGTAGGAGCAACGTACCAACGGCTCATGGATCGAGGCTTCAAGTATTAAGTTGGGAGGAATATTGAAGTATATGTGAACGACAACCTGATCAAAACTAGCCAAGCCAAGAACTTAATCTTGGATGTTGAAGAAACCTGCGACAAAATGAGGCAATACAGGTTCAAGCTGAATTTCAGCAAGTTCTTATTCAGAGTCAAGAGTGGTCGATTTCTTGATTACATAGTAACTGAACGAGGAATTGAAACTAACCCTGAGATGATTCAAGCACTCCAGAATATGCCCCCTCCTCACAATCTTAGAGAAGTACAAAGATTGGTAGGACACATCACAACACTCTCTCGGTTCATCTCCCAATAGGCCAATCAAAGCCTGCCATTCTTCAATGTTCTTCGAAAAGCTTCCAAATTCGAATGGGACATGAATATAAAACTTTTTGCTGATATGAAGGAGTACTTATCACACTTGCCACTTCTTTCCAAGCCTGTGGCTGGGGAAATTCTTTGGGTGTACCTATCGACAACCGAGGGAGCGGTTGGCTCTGTCCTGCAACGCCAAGAGAGTAACGTACAACACCCTATTTATTTTTCAAGTCATTTGTTGAAGGATGCCGAGAGCAAGTACACCATCTTGGAAAAACTAGCCTTAGGGTTAGTCCTAACAGCTCGCCAACCGTGGCCTTATTTTCTGTCCTGTCCAATTACTGTCCTCACCAACAACACTAAGCCGAGTATTAACCAATCTAGAAGCCTCAGGGAGATTGATCAACTGGACTATGGAGCTGAGTGAATATGACATTCAATATCAGCCTTGGACATTGACAAGACTTCACGGATTTCTTAACTGAGACTCTCGATCAAGAATCAAAAGGAACATGGAAGATCTATGTAGATGGATCATCTACTCGGCAAGGCGGTGATGTCCATCAGCAATTGCTCTTTTCAGGGTCCAATCTCCTCCCACTAGTCGAGGTCGAGTGCTTATATTCTCTTGGTCTCAGACCAGCGACGTTCATAAGCAATTGCCTTTTTTAGGGTCCAATCTCCCTCCACCAATCGGGGTCGAACACTTATATCCCCTTGGTCTTGGA
This sequence comes from Hedychium gardnerianum, assembly GCA_038050645.1. Taxonomy (NCBI): domain Eukaryota; kingdom Viridiplantae; phylum Streptophyta; class Magnoliopsida; order Zingiberales; family Zingiberaceae; genus Hedychium; species Hedychium gardnerianum. The sequence continues at coordinate 15,780 of JBBUKS010299051.1, forward strand.
CCAGTGACATCCATCAACAATTGCCATTTTTAGGGTTAATCTCCCCCACCAGTCGGGGTCGAGTACTTATATTCCCTTGGTCTTGGACCAGCGATCTCCATCAACAATTTCCTTTTTAGGATCCAATCTTTCCCCATCAGTCGGGGTTGAACACTTATATCCCATAGTCTCGGACCAGCAGAGTCCATCAGTAATTACCCTTTTCAGGGTCCAATCTCTCCCTACTAGTCAAGGTCGAGCACTTATATTCCCTTGGTCTTGGACCAGCAACATCCATCAGTAATTTTCCTTTTCAAGATTCAATCTCTCCCACCAGTCGGAGTAAAGCACTTTTATTCCCATGGTCTTGGACCAACGATTTTCATCAACAATTATCTTTTCAAAGTCTAATCTTACTCCATTAGTCGGGGTCGAGCACTTATATTCCTATGGTCTCGGACCAGCGGCGTCCATCAACAGTTGTTCTTTTCAGGGTCCAATCTCCCCCCACCAGTTAGGGTCGAACACTTATATTCCCATTGTCTCATACCAGTGGCGTCTATCATCAATTGCCTTTTTAGGGTCCAATCTCCCTCCACTAGTCAGGGTCGATCACTTATATTTCTTTGTTCTTGGACCAGAGACGTCCATCAGTAATTGCCCTTTTTATGGTCCAACCTCTCCCACTAGTCGAGTTCGAGGGCTTATATTCCTCTGGTCTCAGACCAGCGACATTTATAAGCAATTGCCCTTTTCAAGGTCCAATCTCCCCCACCAGTCGAGGTCGAGCATTTATATTTCCTTGGTCTTGGACCAATGACGTCCATCAATAATTATCATTTTCAGGGTCCAATCTCCTCCCACCAATTGAAATCGAGCACTTATATTTTTCTGGTCTCAGACCAGCGATCTCCATTAACAATTGTCCTTTTTAGGATCCAATTGCCTCCCACTAGTCGGGGTTCGAGCATTTATATTCTCTTGGTATCGGACCAACAATCTCCATCAGTAATTATCCTTTTCAGAATCCAATTTCCCCCCTTTAGTCAGGGTTGAGCACTTATATTCTCCTGGTCTCAGACCAGCGATCTCTATCAGCAATTACTCTTTTCAGGATTTAATTTCCCCTCACTAGTCAGGGTTGAGCACTTATATTCCCCTGGTCTCGAACCAGCGGCATCCATCAGCAATTGCCTTTTTCATGGTCCAATCTTTCCCCACCTGTTGGGGTTGAACACTTATATTTCCTTGGTCTCAGACTAGCAACATTCATTAGCAATTATCATTTTCAGGGTCCAATCTCCCCCCCCACTAGTCGGGGTCAAGCACTTGTATTCCCTTGATCTCGGACCGACGATCTCCATCAATAATTTCCTTTTCAGGGTCCAATTTACCCCCATCAATCGAGGTCGAGCACTTATATTCCCATGGTCTCAGACTAGCGGCGTCCATCAACAATTGTCCTTTTCAAGATCCAATCTCTCCCCACCAGTTGAGGTCGAGCACTTATATTCCCCTAGTCTCGAACTAGCGACTCCATTAGTAATTGCCCTTTTAAGGGTCCAACATCCCCCACTAGTCAGAGTCGAGCGCTTATATTCCCCTAGTCTTAGACCAACGACGTTTATAAGCAATTGTCTTTTTCAGGATTCAATCTGTCGTCACCAGTCAGGTTCGAGCACTTATATTCCTCTGGTCTTGGACCAGCGACATCCATCAATAATTGTTCTTTTTAGGGTTTAATCTCGTCCCACCAGTTGGGGTCGAGCGCTTATATTCCCTTGGTCTCGGACCAACGATGTCCATCAACAATTGTCATTTTCAAGGCCCAATCTCCCCCCACCTGTCGGGATCAAGCACTTATATTTCCCTGGTCTTGGACCATCGATCTTCATCAGCAATTATCTTTTTTAGGGTCCAATCTTCCTCCACTAGACGGGGTCGAGTACTTATATTATTCTCTTGGTCTTGGACCAACGATCTCCATCATCAATTTCCCTTTTTAGGGTCCAATCTCACCCACCAGTCGGTGTTGAGCACTTATATTCTCCTGGTCTCAGACCAGCGATCTCCATCAGCAATTATCCTTTTCAGGATCCAATCTCCCCCCACTAGTCGGGGTCGAGCACTTATATTCTCCTGGTCTCGGACCAACGATCTCCATCAGTAATTACCCTTTTCGGGGCTCAATCTCCCCCACCAGTCGAGGTAGAGCGCTTATATTACCTTGGTCTCGGACCAGCGACGTCCATCAGCAATTGCCCTTTTCAAGGTCCAATATCCCCTACCTGTCGGGGTCAAGCACTTATATTCCCCTAGTCTCGGACCAGCGACGTCCATTAGCAATTTCCCTTTTCAAGGTCCAATCTGCCCTCACCTGTTGGGGTCAAGTACTTATATTCCCTTGGTCTTGGACCAGCAGCGTCCGACAACAATTGCCCTTTTCAGGGTCAGATCTCTCCCGACTCGGACATAGTTGGGATCGAGTATCTATTTCAAACCCGCTACACCTTTTAGCAATCGCCCTTCTTAGGGTCTAAGGTTCCTCAACTCAGGTGCAAACAAAGTGTCTCCTTGCAAAAATTTCGGGATTGGAGAACAAAGCTCCCATATCTGACTCCTCAGTTGGGCCTTTTGTCTTTGGATCACTTGGACTTCCATTAATGACTCTTCAGTTAGATTTTCGCCAACGATTCCTCAATTGGACTTCCCTCAAAGACTTCTCAATCAGGCTCCCAAAGCCATGTCTTCTGTCAAAAAGCTACCTAACTTACCCTCTTGTCAGGAAAGACTGGTTTAGCTATAACTATTTAGCTCTTTCGCCCGAGCATTCAACACTTAACATCAAAACATATAAAAATTGAGCATGCCCCCGTGCATTCGAGGACATTCATACCCTCGTTACCCTTCACCAACCATACACAAGTGACATTAAGCATTTCAAAAGGGAGAAGTTTGTCATTGCATTCAAAAATATGATTACATCATCTAAGGATTACAAGGAAAAGAAAAGGAAACAAAACTATTCTAGGTCGACAAGATCCTCCTTGGGGATGTCTTGACTAACTTTCGTTAGGCTGATAGCAGGCAAGGGCAGGTTGGCGGATAAGTGTTCGGTCTCTCGTAGTTGCTTCATGGCTCCACCTACTCCATATCGAAGCATCTTGATAGTATGGCCACCGAGCAGATCATAAAATTTCTTTGAGCATAGAAACTCTTTCTTGTTGGCCTCCCAACGCTCTCTCTCCTCGGCTAGATATCCTTTGAGCTCAACCTCTTTACTCTCCAACTGACCCCTTTGGGCCTCTAGAGCAACTTGAAGAGTAACGTTGGCAACCACCCGAGCCTCATATTCGACTTTCCTTTTTTTTGATTCGACTCTCACTGCCTCCAGCTCAGCCTTCCAAGATTTAGACTCGGCCTTTAGCTCCTCTAATGTGGCTAAGGCTTTCCGCCGCTTCTTCTTCTTCTCCGACTTTACTTTTTTATCTCGGGCTTCGGACTCGTCTAACCGATCTCGGAGGGACTTCACCTCAGATTCCACCTTGTCTTGATCAAACTGCATCAAGCGTAGTTGGGATACTTGGGAGGTGATCTCACACTTCAGTTGCTCCATCTCCGCCCTCACCGATCTTGACACTTGATTAGGAGGGGCTTGTTGAACTTCCAACTCAGTCAATCGAGCTTGGATTGCTTGGTAGGATCGATAAAAGTTGGGGAATCATTTGCCAAGCGCCATCAACTCGGCCCATATTAAATGGATTATATATTAAATGCAATAAGTGGAGGAATAACCTCACCCTAACAAAATAAAATCAGGCCCTTACCCCGGTAGAGTCTAGTGCCACTGAATTCGCCAGGGACCTGAGGAATTTTTGCTCCGCCTCCGCCTTCATGTCGAACCACATCTGAGCCAGCTCGTAGCTCAGGATGATCTTGACACCAAACCTGGAAGCATGAGGGCCTCCTATTCTTGAAGCCCTCCCTGTGCATGAGAAGGCGAGCTCCCTCCTTCCACTTGATGTGTGGTTGACTCGGGATGACCAGCAGATTTCGTCTAAAGGTCGCCTTGAGAAGGGTCGGGAAGGTTGGGCCAAGAAGTGGACGCGAAGAACTCGCTTCGGCTTGAAGGTCCACCGCCTCAATAGGGGAGATTGGCGTCAGAACTGCAATCGACAAACTCGATTTAGTAGGAGGCATCGACGATTGACTTCTTTTCCTTCTTATTCTTAAAGGTTCCCCAGACTCATCGTAGGGAAATACTCCATCAACACCATGATGGGGGCTAGTGGTACCTCCCCCTGGGGCATGACCGCATCGTCTTTCAGGTCGGTAAGCGCAGAACCGCGCACCTCCAGCTTGGGCTCGGATAACTTTAGGAGGTGGTTAAGGGAAGTTTTAAACATGGTTTGAGCTACACAAGCAGAGAAACCTTCAATTAGAAATCACAAGGAAGAAACAAGAAACTTCTTACCTAAAGAAGACTTGAGCTGGGCAGCAATCAGGCTCAATCTGAATTGGAACAACAACCCCTCCTCAAGCAACAAGCTGCAATTAAACTCGAGATCGGTCAACTTGTGAAGAGACTCCAAGTAGGTGAGCTCTAGCTTGAAGTGCTTTAGAGGAGGGGGTTGGAGTTAGTCAAGTTAAGTTCAATTTTCTAGGTAGTTATTTTACTACATAGGATCACTTAATTTGATCAATTTAAATTGGTATTTTTAGCCCATACTTGTTTTGATGCATTGACTTAAGCATCTAAAATCCAGGCTTAGCCCTAAGCATCTCACACCATTCTATGTTTTTGAAAACACACGCAAAGTATTCCTAGGGTGCTTGTGAGATGCTGGCTGCCTAAATCTATAGGAGCATGAATTCTAGGGGTTTGACCTAGGCTAAATCCAAGTGGTTTGTTATTTTTATAAAGAAAGAAAACACTTTTTCAAAATAATAAACCAGTTTTAAATAAATGAATTCTATTCTAGCATGCATATTCCTAGTTGTCGTCGTAGATTGCTAAATTC
>JBBUKS010299802.1:0-20759 GCA_038050645.1 Hedychium gardnerianum
ATGGCCGGTCCCAAGCCCGGATAAAGGAGGAGGGTTGCATTAGGTTGCCAGCCAGCGTTAAACTATGGCAAATTTCAATGAATGAATCCTTTGTGAGACTTCAATTTCTTTACAATTTTTTTTTATTCTATCCTTTTTTAGATATTTTTGTATATCTTAGCCTATTGTTGTTATTCCTATGCTTACAAGAAATTGTTGTTCTGTCAGCAATGACATTCAGTAGAAGTACAAGGAAACCCATATGGTTAGTAGTCAGCAAACTGAGTGCTTTGGTGCAACCAAGTATGGGTTATTTCTCTCAGTCACATACAGTGAAGCCAACTATTTCTCCAAGACAGTTTGCAAACCAGATTCTATCAACCCAAGTGCTTATGAGAAGGTTTAGCACCGAAGTATCAGCCCCTGAGCAAATAAATCGCATCAAAATACTGAGGGAAAGAACAAGTGCTCCCATTAAAGATGTCAAAACAGCTCTTGTTAATTGTAGTTGGGATTTAGGTTTGTCACTGTACTACTTAATTATACATTTATTATTGTTGTTGAATCAAATAATTACTTTGCCTAATGCTACAGAAGCTGCACAAAAGGATCTCAGAAAGAGAGGAGTGGTGCTTGCTGCAAAAAAATCTTCTCGAACTGCAGCAGAAGGTTTGCTCTCACTGGCACAGATGGATAAAAAGGCTGTTGTAGTTGAGCTCAACTGCGAGACAGACTTTGTAGCAAGGAATGACACATTTCAGTACCTGGTTAGTATTGATTTGTGAATGGTGAAAAGTAGAGTCTACAATACTGATCAGTGATACCGTCATTATCATTCTCAAGGACTTCCAACTCTAAGGAACCTCTCTATGTTTTTTTAGTGTTTGGTCAAGTTGTAACAATCAGATAGGGACACTCTTTCCGTTGTCAGTATAAAAACGCATCAAATGTTAACAGTGCCTCATGGCCTTTTTGGCATGCACTTATGTGATATGGTGCATGCAAATTACTTGCAAGGATGACCCTCTTTTATCTTGTTTATTAGCATAACCTTTAGAGGTCATGATTGAGCAGATATATGATGATATTCAATCCTTGGATGAATATTCATTTTCTTTATTATATGCTGAGAAGAGCCTTAAAAGTCAATTTCACTAGATGAAAAAACAGCAATAGAAGTTCCAATAACAAAATATAATATACCTTTAAAATGATCATCTACTGTTCATTTGAATTTCAGTAAACTTAAACCCCTCATCTTAATTTTCAGATGCTGGTATATTCTCTCTTAAATTTAAATGCCAGTTTTCATCCTTCAAGTTCAATTCTCCATGCAGAGTGTTTTTTGCCAAGTCTATTCTCTATTGGTTGTAACTGAGTGGCTAACTCTGGACCACTGTCAACTTCTAACTTCTTGATCCCCTTTCAGGCTTCTGCTTTGGCAAGGGCTGCTTTGTCGATAGAAATTCCAAGTCCACTAGCTCAGGAGGCTTTTCCTTTTGGTCCTGAATACTTGGAGGTATGCATTTGTAAATGCGGTTAGTTAGATGGTTTTGTTTGCAAAGTTTGCGTGAAAATATTGCAAGTCATTAGAAATGGTGGCTATGGAAAAAAAATACTTTAGACTCTAAGAATGAAAGTAGAACTGCAGAATGTTGATGGCGGCCTGCCTGTGTGAAGTAGAGTAAAATACTCTTCAGGCTGACAAATATAGAAGTAAACTATAATTTATGAGGAAGAAAACTATGGCTCACTATTACCTAAGAACTGTCGATTGTTCTTTTTTGGTGTGTTTTATTATTTAGAAGTCTCAGCTTTAGAGAATTGTTTTTATTTTTTATTTTTAATCGACAGACTTCCTTGTCATCTAGATCTTGTACCATCTCTTATGGTTTGTCTACCATTGTGCTGCTTTCTCATAATAATCATTTGATTTTACGATCATTTCATTCACCTCTAATATCTCTGGATGAAACGTACTCAATCTATTAGCCTTGACTAGAGTAATGGATTTTGTCTTCTCCTTGTAAACAGAGCTGTCTTCCACTTAGCATAGTGACTACCAATTACAAATAACTGTACTTATTAGCCCTCTTTTTGCATGTTATACTATTTCCTTGTGCTTACTAATTCCTTTTTTTCTACCATCCTGAAAGAAATTAAAACTAAATTTCCTTTCAAAAGTCTCACCATCTGTATAATCATAGTAATCTTATCACCAATATATTTATAATTTCCTAAATTCTGGTTGTGTAGAGCATGAGGATTAATTTAGATCATCCCAAACTATCTGGAGAAACTACAATACAAAATGCAGTTACAGAAGTTGCTGCCATGGTGGGGGAGAATGTCAGGATTAGAAGAGGTTACGCATTGTCGTCGTCTTCACATGGTGCTGTGTTGTCTTATCTTCATACATGTCCCCAGCCAGGTAATATAACTCTAATCTTCTGCAGTGTTAAGCAATCCGAAATAACATATAATCCATATGAAATCAGCATGTTCAATTAATAGGATAGATTTTAATAACTTCTTGTGCTTCTCTGACCATTATCATTTCTGTACATGTAAAAAAATGGCTTTTTTAATAATCTCGAAAAGTAGAGTTAGTTTAATCAAGCTGTTTTCTTTACCAACTAATAATTTATTTCTATATTTATACATCTTGCATCAAACTGTATATTGTCTGTTGATTAGTCTGGAATCATGATAGTTGATACTATGCATTAGCATCTATATTTTAATACTTATATTCACTTCTTATAAATCTATATGTTTTTCTTATTTCAATATTTATGGTTTAATGAGGTAGACAAAATTTATTTTATCAGCAATTTTGCTATATATACTGCTGAGTATCAGAATATATTTATATTCATAGCTGCCTAGGGAATAAACACTACCAAATTTGGCCAATATTTGATGTTCTCATTTGTTTCTTTCAGGTTTGGGTCGTGTTGCTGGATTGGTTACATTGGAAGTGGAAGATGGCAACGCTTCACATGATGCTCTTCAGCAGGTTGGTTCATCATTGGCAATGCAAATAGTGGCATCGAAGCCTTTGTTTTTGTCCAAGGAACTCGTTCCTCCAGAGGCATCTGAGAGTGAGCAAGACATACTGAAAACACAGGTGCAGTATTAAATTGAGGAACCAATCTCTTCAACTTCTTCAAGATGGTTCTTGGATAAACTGCAAATTATTTTAAATACTGGATTAAAAATAATCAAATAGAGACAAACCTCTTTTGTGCTTGGATCTATTTAAGTGCTATTTCTAAGTATGTTGTTTATCCTGGATAGTGGATGCTAACAATTTTGTAATCGGACAATCCAATTCTTCTGAAGATGTTTTCCACTGTTTTTTCATTTCAGGCAGAAAGTTCAGGTAAATCCCAGATGGCCATTGAGAAAATGGTGGAAGGTCGAATGAGGAAGTACTATGAAGAAGTCGTTTTGTTGGAGCAAAAATACTTTTTGAACGATACTGTTAGTGTGAAGGTATGTTGGACATCTTTTATTGGTTCTCTCTGTTTGAGACCTTCCATTGTAGGACCCCTAAATGTTTATTGAGTTTTACTCGAGCCTTGCAGCTTTCATTTATATCGTTTAGCATTTTGAACATCAAGACAGCTTGTATTTTTTATTGTTAACTTCCAATGACACAACGATAAACTGTGATTTCACTTTGATTTTTATGGTACCTTATGCAGTCTCTGCTGAATGATTTATCAAAGGAAGTTGGTTCCAGTGTAAGAATCGGGAATTTTCTCAGAGTGGAGGTTGGAGAAGGAATCCAAAGGTAGGCATTTTGTTATTATTGTAATGCAAATGCTATAAATGACATTTATAGGCATGCTGTTTGATTCTCTGCAAGTGCAATTGTTTTTCAGAATAGTAATTTTTTAAATAATATAAATTCCAAGCCTTTCATCATAGTTCCAGGTATATGCTAAAATTGTTTTCTATTTAATTGAAAATATCTGTGCTTACTTTAGTTAAAGTTTAATAATACATGATCATTGTTTGAGAATAAATTTTGTGGGAGTTTTGACCTACTTCCATGCTGTATCATAATGCTTTCTAGTATTTTGTTTTTCATACTTGATGTGTTTTCATAGTAACTCTGACCATTTTAAGTCATATATGATTTTACAACTTGTATGGTCTGATAATAGGCGAACTGCAGCAAATATTATTCGTACTCACTAATTTGCAGGCAATAAAACCCCCCGGTATATACAACAGTTTGTTATGATCTTTCTTTTTCTAAAGTATCATCAGGAAGATGTGTATCTCCAAACCCTTTACATGCTTTTTTTTTTTCAATGTTCCCTTACATGTTGGATATATCTTTGAAATTGCATCTTTTATGTTGAACTGCTAAAGTAAGACCGGAAATGATAGCTGATAGGATGACAGCCATGAGCAAACACAGTCGGCATGAATCGTGACAATCGTATTAGTTTCTTGCTCTTTCATATTAGTGAGCACATGGGAATGATATAACATTATATAGTTTCAAGTGCACCCCTCGTTGGCTACTGGCAAATAGTGAAGATAGATTTAAATTTTGTGGGTCTTCTGTTGTAGATTGCTATGGGGGTAAATTTTAGCTTTTAATTATGGATTTAGGAGAATTTAGTTTGAGCCGGTTGGTTGGTTCAAATACACTCAAGTGGCATAGATTGGATGGGCCAACTATAGAAAAATGGAGAGTAATCTATGTATGCGCCCGTCTGGCTCTTATAACCTCTCATCCATATACAATTAAAAGCCTAAGATTCCTCTTCGCTCTTCGGATTCTCTTTTCACAATTTCAACATAATGGCCAAATTGTTGGTGGCAAGTTAACAAGTCGAGTTGCTAGTTATTTGTTTGACTTTATTATTTATACTTTCCGTCGTTTAACTAATCGCGTTGTATTGTGAATGCAGGACAGGAGCTTAGCAGCCCTTCATACTGTCGTTCATGCTGATTAATCTCTTACTAGAGTTGGGGGAATAACATTATTTTTCAGAGATATCTCAAACAATAAACCTCAGACGATGGCTTGGTGTTTTCTCCTCCCAGATATTCCTACCGGAATGTTTTTGTTGATCTGAGTAACCAACAGTAAATGTTAATTTACTGAATTGTTGATGCCATTATTTAAATTTCTCATACATCTTTTTTCATCTGTTATTGTATGCACTATAACTAGAGTTGCACTTGTACAAGTGATGGCTGTTTACAATCAAATTTTGGAATTTGGATCTTTTTGGTTTGGTTTCTTTTGTTTATAGACCGTGATCGACACCTCTAGCAATAACAATTATATTATTCCCAACCAGTCATTCATCATTCAATCATTATGATTTATTTTTCTTTCAAATGTTTTGGGGCGGGCGTGGAGATGAGCACATCATTTTTTGTTACAATAATGTGCTCAAACATTATTTCAAATATTCACGATTCAAATTTTAATTATGATATATTATAAGATATTTTTCTTGAATGAAAAATTTGAAACATTGATCGTTAGACAAAAAGCAGATCGCGCTTCCAGATTTTCCTGATGGTCAATTTGTGAGACCAAATCGTCCACCATTTTAGTTGGATTTACCACGCGCATAGCTCAATTCATGAAAAGAACAACAGATTTTTCATATCTTAAATTGCAAGAATAATGATGCAAAACACTATGACGACACCCTAGGAATGTATCAACTGCATTGTGGTTTCGGCCGAGTCCAATGCACACAGTAGCTTACTTCACATGCACAACAACATGAGCAGCTCGTCAAAGCACATAAGATGTTTGTTTTTGGGAACTAGACAGTTTGCTTGAATGGCTTGTGCAAAAGCATAATGGTGCCGATATAACACATTTCATAAATAAGCCTCGACTGGGTTCTTTAGTCATCCTCGCTGCTCGCTTCTTCACCCAAGATTCGCTGCTCCATCCCGGTGCCTGAATCTTAATCTATAGATGGAATACTTCGTCTAGGATCAGATGAATTTGTCATATATTCGGCAATAACTGAAGATTTTTAGCTCTAAAGGTGCGTAAAGAGCTTTCTTAGCATGCTCGCTCACTCCCGCTTCCATTGGAAGTGAGTACGTGTGTAATGTGCTTGGAAAGCACCCTTCTGAGACAGAGGATAGCATGACTGGGGAACCTTCGCAGCAAGCTGAGTTGGTGCTGACCCTGAGGCCGTCGCCGCCATTTCTGATTTCCGTGTTACCTGATCAGGGACATGGAACACCATTAACAAAGAATTCAACAACTCTGCCCTTGATAAGTAGTCATTGTTATATAAGATTTGATTCCATAGAATCACCCAATCTGCTACTTAAAAATATAGAAGGAAAATAATATATATTGCTTTTTCAGTGTATTAGACATGTAATCTTTGCCAAAAATGATTGTGATATTGTGATTTCTTCTTAGAATTTATCTGGTAGAAGGGAATGAAATGCCGTGGATTGGAAATGAAAATGAGAATGAAATCTAATGAAATAATAGCATAGTTGAAGGTTTAGTGCATGACCATCAGGGTTTTCATGTGCACACAAGAGTCACAAAATTCAATAGCAGTACTCAATGTTCAGAATAAAACATTAGAAACACCATGAAATATCAGATTTAGTTGAGGGTAAGCAATAATGTAATTTATGCAATGGTGCAAATCGAGTTTCGACATACCACCAGTATCCGAGAAAAGAATGAGGTTCCACTCAATAATATTGCCTTGTCAACGGACTCTTTGTTGGCAAAGATAATATCTGCTTCACTGGATTAAAAAGATAATTGCTTAGTTTCATTCATATAGGCACATTCATGTTGATTGCCAGCAGAAGAATATATCTAGAAGGAACGAAAGCCGCAAAGCTTTACCCTTTTGGATGGCCAGTTATCACGTCAGTTAACAAGGTAACTTTAACAATAGGGCCACACTTCGTAAAATGAGAAAACAATGCTTCTCTTGTAGCTGCAAAATGTACCTGCATCGAAAGTATTGGATCCCCGATGCCATCTAAAAAAAGCTAAAATGACAAATTTAAAAACAAATACTATTTACAAGCATTAAAAAAAATGAGAAAAATTAACATGATATGGACATCAAGCTAATATATTTCAAATTTCGATCAGATGAATTAATAGTTATTAAATTTGTAGAGAGGATAGGAAGACCAAAAAAAAAGAAAAAAAAGAAGAGAAGTTTAGCATACTTATATAAAACTAATTTAAACTGACTCAGATAATCCAAAATAGTTTGGAATTTTGGATACACAGTTTTTTGTTGTCGTAGTATTGAGCTCAATGGCAAATAAAGATTCATGTAAAGTATTTTGGATACACTATTTGTACTTGTTTTTGTTGTTGCCTGAGCATCTTCATGGTCAAATTATGTTATTCCAAAGATATTGGTCTTGGAAAGTGATTACCCCATGGAATTTTACAAACAGATTTACCATCCTCAAAACCATCAAGTTGTTTTATTAAGAACATAAAGCAAGCATGATAATAAATTAGAGCATTAGAATCCTCTACATGCATGCCTCAAATTTGAAATGCAGACATGCTGAAGAATCCAATGTGATTGTATAACAAAATTTCACGTGAATGTCAGAATATTTGCCAAACAAATGAAAATAAGCAATTATAGAAGAAATAAGTATAAAAAACCAATTGTTTTGCTGATTTACATTAGTGACAAAGACAGTTCTTGACTCAAAATCTTCCTTTGTGCTGTTATGCAGACCTGCAAAACAAGGAACTCAGCCTCAGTGACTACCTCTGCAAGGGACAGATGCCAAGAGCTCAATACACATCATATTAACCAAGCATTCTTATTGCTAACTAGTTCAACGAATGATGGTTATTAAAGAGAATAGTGAAACTTGGTACCCTACTAAGGTATTTTGAGCAAAATCAATCCACTCAAACAAATCATGTATAAAATTTAAAACATTAGTTCAACATGGAAAAAGAAAGAGCATTGAGCAAGAGGAAATATGGTTACCGCAATAAATGAGAATTATAAAAAATCACCACCAATATTGCCAAATAGATGTTGTCCATAACTTAATGGAAGTTCACAATAAGAGTGAGATATTAAATATGGAAAAGCAAAACAGATTGCAAGCAACAAGTCAAGAACATTGCGGTATGCCCTTGCAAAACCAAGAAAATGATTCTCTTTATCATCCATCACAGAAGAGGAAAGTTAGTAAAGTATTAAAAATAAGAATTATTATAATATTAATAAATATAGGGCTATGCTTCTGAGTTTTAACACAGATCTATCAGTGTATTTATACAACCACAGAGAAGCATGAATAGCAAAACCAAGCTGCAGCAATGTGAAAGGAATAAGTGCAAAATGCATTCAGAGTGAAACATACTCTGATGATGATGTATCAATAGTTCAATACCTAAACAAATCACTATTGATGCTAAAACTTATTCATATGAATTCTAAATATTGTAAACTGAAAATGTCAAGTGCCTACAACTTATAGAATCAGGAAAATAAACAATACATGTTTCAAGGTTTGACTGAAAAACATTCCACAGTGCATCAATGACCTGATGGTATATTGGATTTTGAGTCAATCAAAGCTGCCTGCTTTGAGCGGAGCTTTTGCATATCCTTTTCCACTTTTTGCAGCTTTAATTTTACATCAGTTATTTCCTGCATTAGGAAATCAAAGAAACATAATATAATAGTAGTTTTAAATTTTTTAAGTTTCACATGGCAAGGTTTATTGCTCACAGTTTGGATGGGCTTGGGTTCACTGTTTCCATTTGCAAATTTCAAGGATTCAGGCTTATCTGATGTTAGACTACATGGAACTGAATTCTGTATCATAGTTGTTTCTGAGGTATTCTTCTTTTGTACAGATTGGACTACTTTATCAGACTGTTTGTTCGGCTCACTCAAAGATGATGCTGAAGTACATGTTGGCTTCAGAAACTTCACAGTATTATTTTTCACTCTTGCTGACTCATTACGAATAGACAAATATTGGCACTTATTGGGTACAGAACCTCTTGCCTTTTGTAATGCCTCTTTAGTTTGAAGATGGCTTTCCTCACTGCCTGAAAAAGAGGCAGACATATTGCCAGAAGCAATATCACCATGTCTTGTCTTTTGCAATTTATCTACTTGTTCAAATGAGTGCAGCTTATTGTGCTCCAGTAAATCATGTCTTTGAGAACTACTGGTGACAAGTCTCTTTTTATGACCTTCATCAAATGCAGTACTCCTTTCAGTGTTATTGCCACTAAAAGTTGCATATGGCTCAAGTAATGAATGCTTCAAATTTTGAATCTCTTCAGTTTGAGGTTTTAGTTTTTCTGTTCTAGTGAGATAGTGTCTTCCACCTCTTAATAAGGACTCATTTTCTTTGCATGGCTTCCCGAGCCTATCCCAAACATTACCTCGAGGCTCTGTAATCTGTGCCTCTATGGCATCTGCAACATTTCCAGATGGTTCACTTGGAATAGCACTTCTATTGGAAAGAGACTCCCGGTTAGTATCATCTGTATGAAAAAAAGGTAGAACACTGTATCAGATACATATACAAGGGCAAAAAAAATTGCAGGCTTGTTTATCTTTATTCAAAATTGTCTACCAAAAAGCAGAGAAGTGAAAATTGTCTTAGCTTTTACGAAGGGAAAAAACAAGAAAATGATTTTTTTTTAAAACAAAAGAAAAGAAAAGGACTTGCCTCTACCAATTGCTTGTGAATTCCTCATTACTGTTTCTGACTTTGGCACATCCAAAGGTTGACGAGGCAATGCATTTGAGCTATTTTTGGCTATCTGCTCTAACATATGAATGATGAAGTTAGATAGTGGAGCCCTTCTAGAAATTAATGTGAGAACTAAGACAAAGGGCTTAGCCAATCAACCTTCCAATACTGATTTTGTCTTTCTAGGCATTGCTCACCACCAGAAAAAATTTTAGTATGAACCACACTATTGAATCCATCTTGAGTCTGATTAATGTTGTTTGTATGAACCACACTATCGACTGCATGTGTTCGTTTCTGTGGCTTATCAGCAAGCACTTTGATGGAAGCAATTTCACTAGGACGCCAACCTTTATGGCTCTCTAAATCATCAATGTTGTTTGCATGGCTCAAGTTTTCTTCATTATTTGATAGATCAAAAAAATCGCCTTTAGACTGAAATATAGAATACAAAGAATACATGAATAATTATCATGAAGATGCAAGATGAAATAAGTTTTTACAAATCCTGAGAAAAGGAAACAATAGCCCAACAGTCCAGGCAGTGCCATCATGGACCTATCACCAAACTAGCACCAGACAGAGGACTAGGCGCTTAGACACTAGCCCATGAAAACAACCTTATGCCAGGATGTTCCATAATTCATTGCTTTAGAAATCCAATAGAAGCTTTACATGAACTAAAATGTCGGTACTAGTAAAGATTGCCATCACCAACCATTGCAATCTTTAGCTTTCTATATTTCTTCATCTTAGGACTCTCTAAAATGCTTCTAGAGTTTTCTCTAAATAAGCAACTAAAGTTTCTTCGCTTGAACCTTCATCCTATTGCTATAACGACCCATGGGACTCCTTGGCACCAACAAGCAAGAGAAATGAGCCAGAGCTACTGTGAGTCTTCTTCCGCCCATAGTAATCTAGAAATTTGTAATATACCTGTGCTGCTAGAAATCATTTTTTCCATTTCAATTAATTAGTAATTATTCTCCTTAATCATAACAAAATCAAGCAATTAGATTTGCTCAAAACAAGTTTAATTGACATGGTATAATGAAGCATAAATGCCAAGTCTCATTGTCTATCCACGTTTGATACACCACAGTTAAGCATTGATTGTCCCATGTGCTCACCACCTATGCAAGTAACCCAAGAGCCAATGAGGCCTCACCAGTAGCAATTACACAAATTTTAATGCCAATAACTTCCTATTCCTTGACAAAGTATGGAGATTACCGCCAATAACTTCCTATTCCTTGACAAAGTTTGGAGATTACCTTAGTTGTTTCATCTAAACAGTGTATAGGAGTATTTGAAGCAATGGTTTGAAGTGATAGATAATTCCAGAGCCTGCACGAAATAATAGTTAACATAGATAAGCAATACTAACCACATAAAACACCAACATATTTGTTTATTAAAAAATAAAATACCATGCTACAAAGTTTTCACTTTCATTGCCAAGAAATGCCTCCAGTTCATCTCGGGCTTGATTTTGATGTTTCCCGTTGCAAACAAGAATAATGATGTACTCCTGGATATGCAAATAATAACTTATTCCATCCCACCATACTAAAACACTTGGAAATTATTTAACAATAACTTCATTAATAAAAAATTTGGATGATGCTCAAACATGATCTACGAGATTTAGTCATCTGGATATTATTAATGATAAAACCTTAGAGTGATGAAATCCTGAAATTCATGTAACCAATATAGCCAACCCTAAATAGTTAAAACTAACATGACTTGATAATGATGAATCAGAAGCTCATTATTATTTCACCTAATTGATGAATAAATATTATTTTAAAATATATAAAGAATAAATCATGTATTATTGATAACATGAAACTACTATTATTAGCATTGATTTAAAAAGTCTCATCCTAAACCGTTTACACAGCCACATAAGCTTTATACAGAAAGGACAGCATGAGATCTACAATCTACTAATGGCCTCATATAGATCAAGCAGGCTAAATAGATCACTAGCTTGTTAAAATTCAAGATATCAAGTTAATATTGATTAGATTAAACTAGTTTTACCAAATAGACAAACAAAAAGCAAGAATATTTATCACCACCCCCAACCCCCTCCTTCTCCCCCACAGCCACACACACACACACACAATTTTTATTTTTGTTGCATCTGCCGCTATTTTTTATTTTATTTGTTGCTCTACTATTATCAACATTTGAATAGCATCTCCATTACTCCATGCACAACAATGAACTATGAGAAAAGTTCTGTCTGTAATCCACCTTTTATCATCCTAACCAAAAATTCTGATCAATTAAGAAGAAACTCCATGAAGCAATTTAAAAAATGAAGCACAGAAGTATTTTTGCAGCATGAGTGTTCTATGACTATTTGGTCTTCAAAGAAGCAAGAAGTTCCATATTATAAGTGGAAGAATAACCCAGAGCAAACCCTACAGCAACCAGCCATGATATCTTCTGCTGCTCGCTTGAAAATCAGGATGTAAATAGGAGCTAATGTGAGTGATATCCTCTACTCAAAACAAATACAAGTATTCTTCCAGTTTGATTGAGCATTTCCCAATCGCTCACCATTAATGTATTCGTTGTTCCAGCATCATGAAATGGCCAAAAAAAATGTTCGGGTTTCCACCGTTCACCATTAGGATGATTCTTGACCTCTCTTCGCGCTTGCCCACTTTTAGCGTGGTATTGGGCGGAACAGGTCTATCCTGGCATCCGAACTATATCTAGTCATCAATACAGCAAAAATCTCCGTTCTTAACTAGCGAGCATAATTCAGAGTAAATTCTCCAAGATCCCAATCCCGGTCTCTCCAACCCAACCCAAGGGGAAAAAAAACACAACTCAAAACAAAACCCTATCCGAAAAATCTCCATAGTGAAGCAAGGTCATAGCCAGATGCATAATATATACAAAACCTAAGTTAACAGGAAATCGTATAACGGGTGGTGAGATCTTGTACCGTGAGGACGTCGTCGGAGTAAGCCCCGAGGAAGTCAAGGAGCTTGCGGGACACAGCGTCTCTGAGAGCGGTCGCCTCCAGCGACCTCCGATCCATCTTGAACGACCTCGGCTCCGACGAGAACACCTCAACGCCGGCCATCTTACCCTCCGGCGACGGTTGATCGGGCAGGCCTCGCTCCGCCATTTCCCTCTCCTCTCCAGTCTCCCGAGCCTTTTATCACACAAATCGTGGTAAAAACAAGTCCGGAACGCGGAAGCCTTTAATTCACGTCCTTACTCAAAAAGGGACCCGCTTTATGATTCGTCAGAATGCGGGCCCACCTGAGATCCAATCGGTAGACCCACGTGGGTTTGAATAGCTGGGAGAAGAGTTTTGCACAAGGAGGACTTGTCACTTTAGGTCCTCGTTTGTTAACAATAACAATTTACCCCTTATACTTATTGGGATAGGGTATAAATGTAAAGCGTAAATTTAATTTGGACCGTTGGGGAAAAAAAGAATCGAAGCTTGAATAATAGTAAATCTCGGCTTGCGGAAGAACCCTAATTAATCCCTTTCTCAACTTTCTCGATTTTTATCTCGCAGAGAACGGAGCCCTTCCCGATTCGCTACTATGTCTCAGGTGCTTCACCAATCTACTTGTTGATTGGATTTTCGCTTCTCTTTCTTTATCCATCTTTCCTCTGCTGCATCGTTTTCTGTCCTCGAAGTTATGCGTTCCTCGATTTCCTTACTCGCTCGCTTGTGCTCGCGTTTTCAATGATGTGAACAAGTGGTTTTGGAGTTCCAGATTCGCGCGAATTATACTATTAGTGAGTCTATTTCGGATGTTCTCTTTTCGAGTAGGTTTTCATCTTTTTTGTTTGTTTTCAATGCTGGATCTTCGAGTTACTCGAGTGGTTTCAACTTTTTCTATGGAATTATTTATTCAGTAATTCCGGACTTTCTAATGGATCCTAGTCTTCCGTTTTTATGAGATAACTTCCCACTGAATTGATGCAACCATCGGAGATGGCTGTTTTCTCGGTGACACGAAGCTTGATCTGATCGTAAGATCCCCGATTTTTCCTCTTTCGAGGGGTGCACAGAAAATTATTGGTGGAGGCTTACGTAGTGGTTGAAAATTGGTCTGATTAGTTTGCAATGAAATTCTGGAAGTTATTTGTTGGTTCCAATAAATGGCGCTGTCATCACTGTAGTAATACATGTAACATTGATGGGCATATATTCTTTGAGCTGAGTTTGAAGCTATCAGGGAAATGATTAGATGGACAGATAAAATGATTATTTCCCTTTGTGTGAAAAGTCATTTTTCTTGTGCCTTTTGCTCTTTTTGCAGGTTGATAACCGGAACCCATCTGCTGGCAAGAGGGCCAGAACTGATGGTATGAACTATGAACTTCCATTTCATTTGGGATTCAAAATAGTTATGTGGTCATCTTAAATTTGTTAATCGCTAGAATTACAGAACTTTTCTAAAGTTTCATTTTACATTTTAAGGTGGTCGACGTGAAGATGATTGGACTTGTCCTAGTTGTGGTAATGTTAATTTCTCATTCAGGACAACCTGCAATATGCGCAATTGTACTCAGCCAAGACCTGCAGACCATAATGGGGTAAGGTTTACCCACAAAATGTCTCAGTTCTTAATGAACAGATGTATATATGTATATATATTACAATTTACTGTATGGTAAATGTATATGTAAATGCAATGCACTACATGTTGTATGTGTTAAATCTTTTTGTTTTATCTGAAGAAAATGTTGAGATGGGGATTCGAATGGGACTTGTGTGTCATGTTCTTTTACTTTATTCATTTGTTATTTCTTTTTGTGTTTTATCTGATCAAGCACATGTTTCAAGAAAATTTGAGCATGTTAATTTTAAAATGTTTGCTGACACTACTGTCAAGTTTTCAGGCTCAGTTCCTTCTTTTCCTCTTTTGTTTGGTTGGAAAATTTTCTATTTCCATACTTACATGCTACTTTTATCAATATCCAGAAGTTTGCACCAAAGTCTATGCAAGCTCCTCCACCTTATGCTCCAGCTAGTTATGTGGGTTATGGTACTCCATCTTCTATGTATCTTCGCACTCCACCATATGGATCTTCTCTTTTCAATGGTCATCCATTGCCTCCATACGACATGCCTTTCTCTGGAGGTTCTGCTTACCTGTATGAGTATGGTAATCGTCTTTCTGTAGGGAGTCCTTATGGGCCTTTACATCTGTCTGGTCCTTATTCTGCTGGACCTATGATGGGAGCAGGTACTAATTTTTGGCATTGAATTTAGTGTATGTATATATTAGCAAATTTAAACATCTTTTGAGCATGGATTATTTACCTTATGTGTGAATAATACAGTTCTATTTTAGAGTAGTTTATGTTGAAAGTTCCATTTTGTTATGAATTTTCACTTCATATTGGAAACTAGAAATTCATTTGATGTTCTTTTTTCATTTTGTATTTTAGGGGTCATTTGGATGGCTGTTCATCCACATTTAAGATTGTCACAGCTTCTGCACTTTCATTGATGTTTTATGTCTTGACTAACTTCTTATTCTTTAGGTGGTGGGTATGGTATACCGCCACCTATGGTGGACAGGTATGGCTTGGGTCTGCGTGTTGACCATGGTCCGATGGTAAGTTGAACTAGAAATATTTTTGTAGTTTATGAATTTATTTCCTTCTCTAGTTGTTTCCTCTGGCTGTTTTTTAGGATTACATGTCATTGGCCTCGTTTACCGATAATGCCTTCTATTTTCAATATTTCCTTTTATTGGAGCTGCAAAATTATTTATAATGTAGGGTTATCATAGTTAAATAAATTCTCTCTAGTGTCTTCTTGTATTACACTCAATTACTAAACTATTATAGGAAATTTCTGCAGGGGCCTAGATCTGGAGCATATCCTGAAGAGAGTTCACAGAAGAAGAATGCAGGTTAGTTGTTGAGTTGTTCTTTTCTTTTTCCTTCTCATTTTCAGCTTACAGATAAACATCATTATTTACTTTTTTTCATGTAATATAGGTGAAGGACGTGAGAATGACTGGAAATGCCCAAATTGTGGCAACAATAATTTCTCATTTCGAACTGTCTGTAACATGAGGAAGTGTAACACCCCAAGGCCTGGAAGCCAGGTTAGAACACTTTGCTGCTCATCTCCATTTCTTATTCGAAGATGGCTGTTGTTTGATTTTTTTCTTTTTGTTGATGATATCCTTTTAAATTCAAATTAAGCTATTTTTTCTTTCTCCCCCCTTTTTAATACTATTGATGTTACTATAAATGTTCTCTTAGTTTGCTATCACTTCTATGTGCGCGCGCGAGTGTGCATGCTTTTTTGCTTGCTTATTGTCCTTTATCATAAACAAACCATGGGGTGAAGTTATTAATTCAATATCATTTCTCTTTGTTCATGAGAACTTCCTTGTTTCCTAGGATTTTTTTTCTGCCATTCATATTATCTTTGTGCATCTGAACTCAGATACTTCTCCCTGTTGGGAGTAGCTATTTTTTAGCTGGACTATGATAAAACCTGGAAATGCACATGGTCAATTGACTGGTATACAGCTAGATATATGAAAGTGGAATGTTGCTCTTTTGATTTTTATTATGTCAATTTAAATGGATGAAATTGATTAACCAGCCAACCATGTGTGCTCTTATATTACTGGCGTCAAAATAATATATCTGCTAATTTTTCTATCCTAAATAAACTAATTGGTTGGTTTGGTCTTAGAAAAAGGGCATACAACATTTAATGAACCTCTACCATCGTACCTTTTGTACATTACTATCACAATCATACCAAAAACCATACATCCATAATCGTACTTTCTAGATAAAACAAAATTAGATAATATCAATTTAACTGCATTGTTTTGGACTGTATATATAAAATCTATAGAGTAAAAATTAGATATCTTCATTGTGGTTGTTCATTTAATTGGTTGAAGTTAGCTAAAATAATACACTTCAAACTCTTTTCTGTGTAACGATCATAGGCTTTACTAATGTTTGCTGCCGGAGTTCTCTGTTTGATTCCATTTCAAACTCCACTTTACTTTCTTTTTCATATTTTTGAATACTCTCTTCTTACTTTATGATGAAATCTGATATTTATTTATGACTTTTACTGATCTCTGGTTTTCTCCTTTTTACAATTTCATCCAGGGTTTCAAATCAGAAAATTCAAAAGGTTCAAGTAAGTTTGATCTCTGTGCTCTTATTTCAGCGTTGTTCACTTTGATCACATTGTAATCAAAATGAAATGTTTTTGAAAAGGATTAAATGTCGCATTGTAGTCAAAACAGAATGGCAATAGGAACTTCTTCAGTCATGCCTTTGACTAATCCTTTTCTCTATGTCCATTTTATTTGGGCCTTCCCCGTGTGACATATTTCTGATCCTTTTTTGGTTCTCATTGCAGAACCAAAAATGCCAGAGGGAAGTTGGAAGTGTGAAAAGTGTAACAATATAAACTATCCATTTCGAACCAAGTGTAACCGACAAAATTGTGGTGCAGAAAAGCCATCAGAATCACATTCTCCGGGGCCGTCATCCAATGAGGATGATCAGGTTCGTTGTTGTAAATACGTGTACTTGTCTCTTATGTTCACCATGTGTGATAATTCTTGCATATCTGAAATACAGGAAATACTCTCTTGTATTCTCTTACAAGAAATCAATATTTGTAGGGCAATATATTCTATTAACTTCTTGTTTCACTATCTCTTGCATCCGTTAATTTGTCATGTGGTTGTTACAGTGAGTCATAGGACTATTATGTGGGTCGAGAAGGTTCAAAGTCATCGTCAGCGTCGCACACTTGATTGTCTATGGTCAGTCGTGTCCTATAATTGCGGCCATCTGTATGAGTTTCTCCACCCCTGATCTAAGTCGAGGATATAGTAAGGTTAACATTCTTGCAAATTTGCATCTGGTATCCTGGCTTGTATTGGTCTTTCATGATAATATTTACATATCTAGCCCGGTCCAGTTGTGGTACGTGCTTGTCGGTTCAACTGGTTATTGTTTCGTGAGAACCTTTGTTTAGTTCAGTTCTGTTGTGTTGAATTGTTTCTGAGATCCTCTGACAACTAATATATCTGGATGGTACTCCTTGGTTTTGCTTTATGATATCTGGATATCTACGAGCAAATTAGTCGCGCTCGTATATTATTTTCTTTTTGTTCCTTCAAAGTCTATTTTGATGCTTCTCCAGGATTTATAGTAAAGGAGTTTATGGTTCCGTCTTGTCTCAAACTTCCGATTCGCATTCTAAAATTTTACTAATGTATTGTTATACAAGTCTGCAGTATTTCATCTAGCATTTCAAGTTCTCCAAGTAATAACTCCTTAGAGTGGTCCATAGACTGTGCTCAATAGTTTCTTCATCCGTATCTTCTTTGATAATTCTGCCAGCTATGTTTATAAGCAACAATGCTTAGCTTCCGAATAATCTTTGCATTCGGTTTGGATTGGATTAACTTCGGGTTATCCGATCGGGTGTTCTATTGTGGTCGGTGTTACTGATGAAAATAGGAATTGCAAAGCTACACTGAAGATGAAGCAAGACACAACTACTATTCTTCATACCTTTTCATGAAATGTTAAGTTTATTGTTGAGTTATCAAATGATTTGAGTAGGGCTCTCTCCTGAAAGACCTGGTTTGATTCTCGATATTGGATTTTTTTTGTTGTTGTTGCATCAATTTTAGTCTTGGAAATGAATAAATATAATTTAGTCTTTGAAATTCCAAGAAAAATAACACAATGCAAGTTGATTCTTTTTGGGGGGGGGAGTAAATGAAGAAACAACATCCATTTGTTACCAGTAACAACAGACCAAGAGATCCTAAAATGATATTATTAAAGAACTCGTTGTAAGGCATTAAGTAATCACTTTCCCGTTTCCTTTTATTTTTGAAGAAAAAAGATGTTTTAAAAAAAAAAGGAAATCTTCTTAAATGCACTTAGATATGATCTATAATACAATCTAGATGCCTTCACGGATTGATGCAATTAGTATATATATGAATAATTATGTTGATAGATTTTGGGATTAATTTTTAGTGAATGTAAAAGATGATGCTTTTACTTAGCATCAATAAACAATTTGATGATGAGTTATCGAGTTAAGTTATTAAACACGATGACCTTCACAATGGGCGTGTTGAGAAACGTTTTATTTTTGTCTTTGTTTAGTTTACTTAAAACAAAATCTATGATATTTTATTATCACACATTTATCAAAATCCGTTGTAGTCTAGTTGTTTAGGCAATGGAATGTTTTCTCTATTTTTTTCCTTTTTAGTTTCATCGGGAAACTTGTATTAAATCTAACTTCCATGTCAGTTCATCACCAAGCGAGAAAGCATGTTTCTTTTCTTTTACTCTAGCCACGCGGTCGGCTATAAGCGTCATTACCTTTTTGCCTTTTAGTTTTTCTTCTGCTTTCCAGATTCGACCAAGAAATACTAGCAAGATTTGTTCTCAACACTCAGAAAAAAGGCTAGATTTAGACCGTCTGCAAAAAGTTCGCCTGTTAGCATCAATGGCGGATGCAAACGGAGGCTTCTGATTCAGTAGACACAAAAAAACTGTCAAACCAATGAAACAAACTTCGCAAGCAGCAAGGCAACCCCACAATCCCTCCCTCCTTGCAACTTTGACGCATGAAAGAAAATCTTCGGGTATAACTTTTAAATAGAGGTTACATAAAAAATATAGGAAGAAGAAAATTCGTCAGAGGCTTCTAGATTTAAACGAAAATAAATTTTATTTAAATCAAAATCAAACTCAACATGTTTTTATAAAAATATTAATCCTGGTTTAAATAGCTTAAGAAATAAGAAAAAATTATAAGAGAAAAAAATAAAAGAAAATTAATTTTAATAATAAAAAAATTAAATTAAATTTTAGAAAAAAATAATTAATTCTTACAAAATAGGAGATAAAATCTAAACTATTTTTTAGAAAAAAAAATAATCTTAAAAATTTAAAACAAATAAAAGAAAAGATTAAAAGATCAATTTTAAAATTTTGACGATTATTAAAAAGTCGATTCCTTCTCGTTCAAATTCCGAATATAACGTAACCGCGTCAGAAGTCCACTAATTGGTCATCTTTCTTGTTGATATTCTCGATCGGTTCTAAAGGGAGGTTGATAGCCTCATTTTTTTTGGTCACATCTCGAAAGAGAATGTAGAGCTGGATGCTCCTGCATCAAACTTCCCTGGCATCGCCGAATCCACCACGATCATGATCTCAAACCTACAAGTCCCCCGGGACGGATCCTTCTCCATCACCGTTGCCAGGTTCGAAAATCCGCACACGACGCCGTACGTCCTAGTTGTTCTTCTGGTAGTAGTTAGTTCCTGAACGCATACGAAATGTTGCATGCCTTGTACTCGTCCAGAACACATGATGTTTGGTAGCCGAGGGCCGTGCAATCTGCGTTCGCGCAAGCGTAGCTGATGCTCGGAGCTATCCTGGAATCGTCGGGTGCCACGACCGGCTTGAAGAATTTTCATCGAAGAAATTAAGCATAATCCATTGGGAAGTTTGGATTGTTGTAGAGGCTGATGAAAGGGTAGATGTTCACCGTGAAGGGGGCTGCATTGTCGCTGAGGAACTTGATGATGACGAGCATGAGATCGTCGATATCAATCAGATCGGAAAATGACTTGATGGTATGTTAACGGAAATGAGAGTTAGTGGTAAAATATTTTGAAAAAAAAGAGTAGACAATTGATCAAAGTGAACTGTTGTGAAATTTCGAAAGATGCAACTAATTTTATATTTATCAAAGAAGGTATTTATTTTATTTTTTATTCCTCCCATTAATTATTATTTATTATGGTATTGAATTTTAAAAAATAATATCACTGTAGTATTATATTTTTAATAATCAACATCACTTTAATATTATATAAATCCTAAAATTAATTTTACTGTAATGTTATATTCTGAAAATCAATAATAAAGTGTATTACAATGGTGTTGATTTTTTAAATATAATATCATAATAGCATTATATTTTAAAATTTAATATCACAGTG